>JAOXYD010000818.1:0-15722 GCA_028565735.1 Pinacopodium congolense | reverse complement strand
TTTTAATGTCATTTCAATCTTATTTTATTGTTTAAATATTTAATTTGTGTTATATTTTGTTTAATGACAAATTTATTTTCTTTAGCACAAATTTTGGATCAGAACTTGATAAATTTTAAAAAATTGGATCAAAAGCCAAAGATGGTATTAATTGAAAAAAAAGAAAAAAATAATTAACTAAGCTAAAACTCATCGTTTTGCACTAAGCAAAACGACGAGCATTAGCGATAACAAGGGACGACACACGCGCACAGAAGGAAGAGCAGCTGAATTATTTTGGGATTATGCATAAATCCCTAGGCTATATAAGGCAGAAGGGACAAAAACCTAAGGAGGCGGTCTTGCGGCTGCTGCTTTGGAGTGCTACACGTGTGAAAAAGGAGAGACATGTGAGGTGGAGGAAAACCAAGTAGACATGTGGAGAGCGACTAGAGATGCGGCTATCTTGCTTGGAGTTGCTGGCAACTGAGACCAAGGGAGCTGCTGGCGGTTGAAGGCTTGTGCTGGCTGCAGGCGTGCGGCTTCAGACGCAAGGAACAGATGCACCACACCAGACCAGGAGACCCGCATGGGCCGCACTAGAACTTGCACCAACGCTCACCGCACTAGACCCTGCACAGACAGCACCTGCATGGGGTCGAGTGGACGAGCTCACGCCTCACCTGCACATTGAGTTTATTTTCAATTAAATTCCAATTTGTTTCGTTTTTTTTAATTAGCCAAATTTCAATTATTGCTTAGTTACTTTATTCTTGTGTTTTAATTTTCTAATTCAAGCTTTAATACATTGTTTAGTTTCAAATATAAGTTTTAATTCCAGATTTATTTTTGATTAATTACGAAGTTGTTTAAAGTTTTATTTTATATAATTTCAATTATCTATTTAGCATTTGGTTCATTTATGTTTAGTATTTCATTTTTATGCATGTTCTTAGGTTTTAATTCATTTAAAATTTATTTTGTTTTTAATTTTAATTATGAAATTTTCATTTAAGCTATTAGTTTAAGTTTTGCTTAATTAGGTTTTAATTAATTAAATAATTGCTTAAGTTATGTGTGTTTGCATTAATTTAAAAGTTAAATTGTGTTTTGCCTTCATTGTTTTTATTTTATTTTTAGCTTTTGTTTTCTTTTAATTAGTTATGTTTATTGTTTATTTAATTTTTGTTTTTCTTAATTTAATTATGTTTAGCTAGTTTAATTTTGGGTTGGAGGATATTAATAGGATTTTAGCTTAATAATTGTGAGAAATGATTAGGAATTGCTTAAATATTGTGATTTAGGTAAAGATTGAATTGGAATTTCGCATAAATAACATGAATTAAAGATTAATTCTTAAGATCGGTCATCTTAGGTTTAATTTCTAATTCTATTGTTAGGAATGAACTTGTGATACACAATAGTCCTAGTGATTTCGATAGGTAATAATAGGCTAATTGAATTTGTCGGTAAACTTAATCAACTTAGCATAGAATTCTAATTCTCTAAGTTACATAATCCGAGCTTGTGAGATTGTGCCTTAGGCTAATCATTCTCTAGTTGTTAATGCTATCGCGTTGTTAAATCTAGAGAGCTTATTTTAGGTTGCCTCGTGATTAGGGATAGGGTTTCTATCATATAAGATCTATCTAAAAATGCCAGAATTGAGGGTTTGAGAGCCTGTGTGAACCTATAAGTTAGCATCTTACACCAATCTCAAGTTATCTATTTCGATGATCAATTATAAATCTAAAAGCCCTGATATATCTTCCACCCAGCTTTCGTATTTCTTGATTGTTTCTTCTTTGTTTGTCTTTATTTCATCAATTATCTTTAGTGTTTAGTGTTGATGTCTTTACTTATAAGGGTTTTGGTTTCTTTTTGACAACATTAAAGATAGAAATTCACTCTAGCTCTCTATGGTATAGACCCTGACTTGCCCTAGCTACTTAGTTAGGTAGGTTAGGTAATTTTATTATTTGGTAGCTTACGAAGAGCTCACCAGGCATGCCAGTTTGATGTAGCCCATTTGATATCTTCGTATTCGAGAATCAACAAATTCAACTCCAGATTGTTCACAAAATTTTAGGACTTCTTTTTTCTCTTTATCTACGATTATTCGATATTCATTGAAGATAAAAGTATATCGAACCTATAGGAAGTTTTATCATGAGCAGATTGTATCCATTGGGAAAATATGGGTTCAATCAAGATTTGTTTCTCCGACGTACCAAAATTAAGGATGACATCATTATGAGGCTTAGAGATGAATCTTTATAATAGCCAATTATTTTTTTAAAAGCTTTTGTTATTCTTCATAATGAAATCATTAACCTTACAAGTATTAAACCAGGCCATCTTCCTATCAAGTATTTAGTCTTGCTATTCTTTCTAGTAGAATCTCTAAGAGAGACTGCAGTCCTTTATTGGATAAAACAAAAAAGCCAGAGTGGAGAAGTAGACAAATAGGTTTTTGTCTTATACTAATAGGCCTTAGCTAGTTAATTATATCCTTTT
Organism: Pinacopodium congolense; assembly: GCA_028565735.1. Classification (NCBI taxonomy): domain Eukaryota; kingdom Viridiplantae; phylum Streptophyta; class Magnoliopsida; order Malpighiales; family Erythroxylaceae; genus Pinacopodium; species Pinacopodium congolense. Next base: position 13,226 of record JAOXYD010000818.1, on the reverse strand, counting down.
TACTTTTTAAGTTTACTGGTCTATTCATTTCCTTCTTCATTCTTCAGTCATTAAAGACATTGAAACTAGACTAAACAACTTTCTCTGGTTCGGTGTGTCAAATACTAACCATTTTGCAAAAGTAAGATGGAGTGATCTTTGTATATAAAAAAAATGAGCGTGGTCTAGATATTAAACATATTAAAACTTAAAGTAAAATTCTTTTACGAAAAGGTGTTAGGAATTTGTTTAATAACTTAGAGGCCTTCTCCGTGAAGTGGGTCCAAACTAATATCCTTAGAGGAAAAAAAATTTGGATAGCCAAAGTTAAAAATGGAAGTTCTTGGAGTAGGAGGAAATTTTTCCAAGTGAGGCATGTCATTAGAAACCAATTAATAATTAAGATTGGAAATGGGCTTTCTACTTTTCTGTGGTGGGATCCATGGCATCCTCGAGGCACTCTCAAGGATCCTACAACTTCTCTATTAATTAATAGTTCAAACCTTCATATGGGATCCAAAGCCTTTAAAGGTAACATAGACAATACTTAGAATTAGAATAAAAGCACAAATGACCTCATAAGGAGCCTCTCTTATAATCCACCCTATTTACCTAACAGCTCAAAAGATGAAATGTTATAAGGGATGGCTAGCTCATTGAACACTTATACAAATGCTTCAACCTATAAATGGCTAAGAACCCTTCTTCCTTCTTTTCCTTAGTCAAACTTGGTTGGTATAAGAAATCAAGCCCTAAACATAACTTTATTCTATGGTTAGCCTTTCTGAATAAACTCTAAACTAGAGATAAATTATCTTTCTTCTAAGCTCCAAACTTTTGTTCTCTTTGCCTAGCAACTGTGAAAACATTAACCAACTATTTTTTAAATGTGGCTTTTCTAATGCAATTTGGAAAACTGTCCTCCATCACTTTCATTTCAACCTTATTACTCTTTCCATTCTCCTAGGTATTTTAAATTGGTACCAAAACCCTGCAAATCTCTAAAACATAAATGATAACCTTTTTTAAAAGCATCCTTCTCACTTGTGTTTATTACCTTTGACAAGAAAGAAACAACCGAAAATTTAAAGATACCTCTTTAGACCCCTAAGCATTTTCACTAAGGTGGTCTTTTAGATTACTAAAATTTAAAATGCAACCATAAATAAGAGACAAATGTTTTATACTATTTTTACATTTTATTAACCTTTGTTTTGTAGGTCTAATAGAATTTATGGACGAAGACAAAATAAAGAGAAGGAAAGAAAAAAAGAAGCAACTTATGGTGTATAAGAAGGATGACTATAAACCAAAAAGTCTAAAGAAGTTCGTATTGCAATTCCTATGTAATAGGGTTATCAGAATTCCAATTACAAATTCTGGTAACAAAAACCTGTCAAGGGACAACTAAGGAAATCACTAACTATCAGTGATTTAAGGATGAGACAAGTAGAGAAGACAAAACATAATCAAGATTTCCCTTTTATAACTCACTTTAATAGGTGATGGAGAATTGCAAGGAGAATAGAACCAGTAAGGAAAGTTTAGACACCAATTACCTCAAGTTCAACGGATAATCTATTCTCCAGATCACTTTAACAGTTCTGGTTGAAATGATTGCATGAGGAAGGTTATTAGAACTCAGCTTCTCCCACAAGCTAGATCTAAAGCTTCCACCTTGTTCACCATCTATAGAGATCTCTTTAAACAAGATGTTCTTCGAGGAAACAAAATTTAAAAAACTTTACCAAGAGAGAGAAAACAAAGTGTGAGAGGTCGGAGCAAGAGAAAAGAAGGAGGGAAAAAGGCTCTGTAGAAAAGGTTCAAGGTCCTTTTGTTCAAATTAAACAAGAACCTAATTCTCATTAGATTAGCAAAGAACATTGTAGTTGTTTATTTCTACTTCTTATTTAAATATTTTTTTTTTGGCATTGGTGAGGCTGGACGGACTTTAGTTATTTTTTGTTTTGTTTTACCCTATTAACTCCTCATCTTTTTTATTGTCACTAGGTGGAGAGGCAGATCATATGTTCTTTGTTTTTTCCTCTTTCTTAGCCATAGGTTGCCTTATTTTTAAGCTACCTCTATATATAGAACTTTTACCTTTTACTTAATTTATTTTACTGATTTATCGAAAAAAAGAACTTAGGAAAACTTCTACCCAGTTACACACATTTTAATGCATTTACAACTAGTAAAGCAAGGTTATAGGAATTAAAATCCTTTGTTTAACTATTGGAAGTACCATCGTTGCTCCATAATTAAAATCTTTAAAGGTGAAACTAATTGTTAATATTCATTTTATACTAATAACGACCTAAAAGTAAAGGGAAAAAAGTTAATATAGGTATCTACATAAACTTGGCACTTTAAAGGTTAAATTTTATTTTTTAAAACCTATCTCCTTATTAGTTTACTTAACGACTACTTAAGTAATTGTTCTGTATGTCTATAATTATCGTAAAAAATAATATATTACATGAAGAGAATTGAAAGTCTTAGTGAAATGTGTGAAATGCCTATAAGAATATGGCCTTTGTGCATCTTTATCCATTTGATCCCACTTAATGTTGACCTATAAAATAAAGAGAATCATTATATCCTAAGTACCCATGCAAATTTAGTTCCTTACGGGTTAGCTCCCAAAACCTTTCTGAATCTATATTCTTAAGGATTTTCTTAACACCCTTTGTTTAACAAAACAAAAACTTTTCATATGACTGCAATGTCCCTAAAATTAAAATGACATATTTAAATTTTATGGATGATAATGATTCCTATGCTTTTTATGCATATATGTATTTTAAGGTTTTCCTTCTTGGCATGCTCTAAGGCGATAATAGAGAGACCTCAGATGTGTATATCAATGCTTATATCTAGGCACATATGGAGTATGAAAATGAATTGTACCCTTTCATCTTATTTGAGGTATAAAATTAAGTCTACTATTCCCTTAATCCGTTTGGGAGCTAGGATGTAAATGTGATATACTCCAACTGTTATGTGCATGTTTATAAGGATTATGGAAATGAATTTTTCCCTTATAATATACGTGAAGCCTAAACGAGTCATGCTGGATTTGTGCATTCCTATAAAAATTATGCCTATTCTCTCTAAGATAACCTTTCCTCTTAGGTTTAGGCTCAGAACCATACATAAATGCATAAACTTTCCCTTTAATTGAAACCTAAAGGATGATGGATAATACTCATATGATGATCTAAGCATAAGCTCATCATATAAAGACTCTCCCTTTACAAAAATTGTTTTGGCACTGGATGTACTGCCATAAGTAAAACCAATTCCATGCTTATCATTTGGACTCTTTTGGGCTCTTAACATGTTATTTAATTTTTAACTCCTTTTAGTGGACTCTGCATTGATGCCTTATTTTCATATAGCAACATTATTAATGAAATCATCCACACTCCTAGATTCTATTATATCATGCATTTCACATTTCAATTTCTCATTTTCTATCATGTATGCATCTAAGAGCATCAATTTTTCCTTATACTTGGAAGAAAGTTTCTTCCTTTTCAAGCTCATAACCTTAAGGCAGCTAAATAAGTCATCATAATAAAGCTCATCACAATCATCATTATTATCATCATCATTATTTGAAGAGTTTAAACAAGTACCTCATCATCATCATTATGAGAATTTAAGGAAGATGATACCTCATTCTCCTTTGTCATCAAGCACAAGTGAGCTTCCTGCCCTTTTGAATCCTCACTCTGCACTCTTTTCACTTCATTAGTACCTTTATGAATAACCTCCAATTTACACCAAATCTCATTAGCTAATTTACACATTAAAACATCGTTGAATTCATTTTTTTTTATCTAATGCAAAAACTATAATATACAAAACATCACTATTTAAAGAGACAAATTCCTTATCATTATCATTCCAAGCCTCTCTCATCTTTGGAACTTGTTTCCCATCTATTATTTTGGTGGAAATAAAAGGACCATTTTGAACAGTTTCACAATCCACACTTTTATCCATCAAGAAAAATTTCATCCTGATTCTCCAATATGAAAAATTATTTTCATAAAAAATGAAGGTTTATCCATATATTGACTATTAAAAGGTGTCATTTGTGACCTTTATTCACTAATTTCATTAGAAATTTGTATGCACTAAGTGAGACTAGCTCTAATACTAATTGATAGTCTTAAATAGAATTTAAAAGGAGTGGGTTAATTAGGTGTTTTAAAAATTTATAAGTTTAAATCCTGCATCAATTTTTAGGATGAACGATGTCCCTAACCAAAATTTGACTTAGAATGATAATGATGATGATGCAAATTCAATTCAAATGTTATTCTACTTCAAACTCAAATTCAAGTGCGTTGAACTAAGGGAGGTTCAAATCTTAGTTTTGATAATAATAAAACATAATGATTACTAACAATTTAAGTTTATGATGCAAAATTTATAGATAGGTTTATTTCAAGATGATTTCTTTTGGAAAGAATGAAGCTTGAAGGACAAAAATGAAGTTAAATGAAGAACAAGAGATATGGAAGCTACAAGACCTTAGTTAGTTAGTTTTGAATATATTTTTAAGTTTTACTTATTGTCCAACTGATCTAGGGGCACAATTTTGATCATGCATTGGATATAGTTTTTAAAAGTGGCATAAAGTTTCATAACATAATCATTAAATCATTTTGATTATTTATATAGTCTCAAATTATATTTTAAATCTTTTTTGAATTATTTTTCAATGTCTAAATATTTAAGAATTTTTAATCATTTTTTCAATTTTAGAATTGAAATTCGTTTGGTTTAAGCTCTTTTATTTACATACACCAAGTCTGTCCATATTTGAATTATCATAATTCAATCTAATTTTTTAGTACTCAAATCATTTTTATTACTTCAAAATCATCATATAAAATTTTCCTAGGATCTCAACAGTGCATTATAATTTTATTTAAATTTTTAAGCATTCAAAATGTTGATTGAAGCTTAAAGAATACAAATGATTTAAGGCTATCTCTAACAGCTTTTTTATTTTCTTTTTAGGATTAAGCAGTGAAATAATTGTTTTAAGTTTAAATACGTGTCCTAGAGTTTTTTTAATTTTTGTTTCGAATTTTTGGAAGACTATTTCATATTTTTTAAGCTTGTTTTTCTAGATACACTAAAACTGTCTCAGATTTCCCTGTTTTTACTTTAAATGTGATTCTTGCTATCTTAATCTGCTTCCAAAATTGTGAAATAATTGTTTTTTATTTACTTAAGTGTCCTATAGTTTGTTAAATATTTTGTTTTAAATTTGTGGGATATTATTTCATATGTTTTAAGCTTGTTTTTATAAATATACCAAATCTGTCTCTAATTTTTCTATTCTTGTGCTAATCTCAATTTTGGTTATCTAGATTAGTTTCTAAGTGTGCAATTTGTTGCTTTTAGTTGTTTCAAGGTATCAAGATTGTCTAGGTGTTTTTGGTTTGATTTTTAGGCACTTATACGTTCTATTTAGGCTTTAAATTCACAAGTTACTCAAGACTGTCCAATTTTGCATACTATAACATTCATTCATATATTTAGATATTTAAATCTGAATTGATTGTTTCTAAATTATGTTTTTATTTTGTTTAAGTCATCAAGAGTACCATTGATGATTTAGGTGAATGTTCAGAGGTTTATTTATTTATTTGGATGCAATTACGTAGATATATATCAAAATTTTCTAGATTTGTTTCATTTGATTTGTTTGGATTGTCATTCATTATTCATACACATTTTTAATGCATCAAATATCTCGTACTAAGTTTTTTAAAACTTTTCAGAGTGTCATTGATCATTCATATCAATTGTGAAAGCATTAGAGCCATTATTTTAATTTAGATTTAAGTGAAACACATCTTTAAGTGTATTTGGTTTCTTGTAAAGGGGATTACTAAATTCTTAGGTTGGTTAAGTGTGTCAAGGCTTCTCTTTGCCAAATAAAGATTTTTCGAAAGGTTACTCTTCACCTTTAAAAAGAAGATTGTGTCTTGTAAAGGCTCTACATCGCCTTAAAAAGATTTGATTTATAAAGGCTCATCTTTGACTTAAAATATTCGTCTTGTAAGGGTTACTATTTACCCTTAAAGAAGATTGTATTTATTTTTGAGTTGTGAGTAAAACAAATATCCAACAAATAGTTGGAGAGGAGATATAGTCAATTTTAAGGGTTGGAAAAATTCTTTAAAACTTTATGTCTTTTTCTTCCTTTACTCTTTTCTTATTACTTGTTGTGTAGATTAGTTATTAGGTTAATTGTTATCAAATTGGCATACACATTTACATATCATATTAAATTGAATTGGCTTAGGTGACAAGTTTAATTAGTCAAGAAAATTTCAATTACTTAATTCCACCCCTCTCTTGAGTGCCTTTAGGTCTTACAATTGGTACTAGAGCTTAAGTCTCACATTTGCATTAGTTTCTAGTGAAACTATAAGTAAGCATAAATTATGGCACATTTGCTAGGTTCATATTATAATAAGCGTCAAAATATTAGTAGGGCACCATTTTTCGATGGAAAGGATTACTTGTATTAGAAAACTAGTATGAGGTCTTTCCTTCGAGCTGAGAATGTTAAATTATGGGATATAGTTAGTGAAAGGTCATACATTCTTATTAGGATTGAAAATAGTCAAAAAGTTCTTAAAGTGAAAGATGAGTAGAGTGTATAAGATGAAAGACAAGTTTTACTAAATAGTAAAGACATTCATATTTTATTTTATGCATCAAGTATAAATGAATTTAATAGAGTGTCTATGTGTGAAACGATTAGAGAAATTTGCTATATATTAGAAGTTACTCATGAAGGTACTAACCACGAAAAGGAAAGTAAGATGTCATTGCTTATTCATCAATATGAATTATTTTTAATGCATCATAACGAAATTATTTCTTCCATGTATACTAGATTTATTGACATTATAAATGCATTAAGAAGGCTAGGAAGAACATATTCAAATGTTGAACTTGTTAGAAAGATTTTGAGGTCTTTGGCAAAAGGATGTGAGGCAAAATTAACCGTCATCCAAGAGACTAAAGACTTTAACATTTTACCTTTTGATGAATTAATAGGTTCACTACTCACTCATAAGATGATGATGAAGGAGTTAAAAGTAAAAGAAGAGAAAGCTTCATCAAGAAGAAAGAATTTGGCATTTAAAGCTAAGAAAGTGGATTCTAATGAAGAAGAAAGCTCTTTAAAAGATAGTGAGAAAGAAATAGATTTTCTCACTAGAAATTTAACAAGTTTTTGAAGAAGAAAGCACACTCTAAAAAAAGAAAGCAAGGTAAGTATGACTATAAGAGAAAGTCCACTTATGTTGTTTATTTTGAATGTAGGAAATCAGGTCCTTTGAAGAGTCATTGCCCACTCCTTATGGAGGACGAAAAGGATGAAAAAAGTAGTAAGAAAGAAAGAAGGGAGAAGAAGGAAAACAACGAAAATAAAGCCTTAAAGGCCTTGTGGAAGATCAAAAGAAAATAGGAAAGTGAAAAATTTGAATATGAAAGAGCCAAGTTTTATCTCATGAACTTAGATGATGAGGTACCATCTTATTCCCATTCTAATGATAATGAGAATAAGAATTTTGTTGTTGATGTTGGTTTGAGTTATAATGAATTAGTTAAAGTTTTAGAAGGTACTACATTAAGAAGGAGGAAATTATCATCTAAACATAAGGAATGCATGAAGTTGATGAATAATTTTAGAGCAGAAAATGAGAAGTTAAAGAATGACTTGCATGATTTAGAATATAAGAGTATGGAATTTGATGATGATAGAAAGGAGATGATAGATGAAAATGATTCCTTACATAATAAGGTAAAATGTCTTAAAAAATCATTAGAAGAGTTCATAAAGGGAAAAAAAATTGGAAAACATGCTAGGAGTATAAAAGGCTTCAAATTATAGGTGTGGCTTAGGTTTTATTCAAGGAAGTGGAACACCTAATACTAAGACTACTTTTATAAAGGGAAAAATTTAGATAAAGAATATATTCCTAGGCCATCTTTTGACAATGGTGCATCATCTTCTAGAACCCAATCTTGGAACATTCATCATGCTTTTATGTATGTTTCAAAATCTACATTTAGGAGAAATATGCATGCTTCTAAAAAAATACATAGTTTCTTCACAAATGAAAAATCATCATATAAGGCTAGGCTACAATCCATGCACTTTCGGCCTACATATTTATATGCATATCCTATGCATGCTCATGCATCAATAAAATGTTTCTTGCACTTATGTTAGGTCAATATTTCAACAAATAAGAAATTTTGGAAATGATGCATGAAGATTTGCATATAAAAACAACTTTAGACCAAACATGTATTTTCATAAAGTTACATATGTTTATGATCATTATAGTAGGTTTGGTCATTTGGAAAGATTTTATTTTGATAAACTATCTAGGCCTTCTAGTTTTCCAAAGGCTTTAATAACTAGATAGATATCTAACCCCAAGTACCCAAATTAATGTGGGTTTCTAAAGTTAAATGATTTTACTTATTTTGTAGGAATTCAAGAGGAGCACTTGATATGTAGATAGTGGATATTCCATACAAATGATGGGAAATGCTTCTCAATTTTTTTCTTTGAAAGATAAAGATGTGGTTATGTCATTTATGGGGATAATGCCAAAGGAGGTTAGGTCATGCTAGCATGTAACACATCTCAAATCTTTGTAATAAGGAGCTAGTAAATCGTCTACCAAGAATGAAGTATGAAAAAGAAAAAAATTGTGATGCATGTCAAATGGGCAAGCAAACCAAGGTTTCATTCAAAAAGAAAAATATGATAACAACTTCTAAACCTTTAGAATTATTATATATGAATTTTTTTGGACCATCCCTTAATGTTATTTTATTTTGTGAATAAAAAGAGACTTTTTAATAGAGTGATGCACAAAAGAGAAATATGTAAAGAGCCTTCACACAAAGTTAAAACTCAAGAGTAAAAGGTTAATACTAAAAAAGAAATTTACTCGAACACTTGATAGAATAATGAGCAGAAGGCTTCTAAACAATAAACTTCAGTAAACCTTTTGTAAGATCCTTAAAAAAACTCTCGTGTATGTTTTCTTTTCAGTGTAAAAAGACCACACTTATACAACAAAAGAACACTCTATTTATACTTGACCATTTTTTACTTATCCGTTGTACAACGATATTATTTCTATTGTTTAATGGGCAAAAAGCAACGTTCCAATACTTAAAGATTTTTTCTATTGTACAATCTCGTAAGACATCTATTTATCTGCAACATTCACTATATTCAGTCGACTGATGTGATGCTTTGGTCGACTGATAGACCTTCATCTTATCATTCAGTTGACCGATAAACTTTCTTCTATCATTCTGTCGACCAATCTAAAACCAAAAACCCGAATGAGATATGCATTCTAAGTTTAACATAATTCTTTTCCTAATGTCATATTAATCAGCTTATATTTTCCAAACATCAATCTCAAACATTAAGAGGAACAAAGATCAAATAAATAAGCCTCTTAATTATGTACCTATATGGATATTCTATGAATGTATGCATGAATGTTCAGTTTATAGGCCTTTTAATAAAACATAAAAATAAAACCAAGATTTACATTTAAAAATATTTAAGCTTATTTCTTCAATCTTGAATCTTCATGCAGTTCTTCATTTCCAGCCTTTAAGATTCTTTGATTGTCTTGAGCTTTATCTAACCTATATTTCAAACATACTAAAAAACATAAATATTAACAATATAGTTTATTTTTTCATTACCAAAATAAAGTAGAACCATCCTTGGTTCAACAATCTCTCCCTTTTTGGTAATGACAAAGCCAAGTACTAAAAAAGATAAACAACAAAGCAAAGCTCCCCCTAAATATTGAAAAATCAATGGGTAACAATTATTATCATTTTTGAAATTTTAAATCATATGATTTAACATCAACATCATCATATCAAATAGTTAACTCCCCTATAACTTATAAATAATCACATCATATATCACATGCTTCTCATATCAAATATTTAACTCCCCCTTAATATGTTAGAAATAATCTCAACATATGTCACATGCTTCTCCCCCTTTTTGGGATCCCCAAAAGGGTTGCCACATAACCATACATGTGAAACTTTAATCAATATGAAAATAAAAGGAGGACAAAACAAACAAATTTTGAAGTAAACACCAAAATCCTTCATAAGAAGGACTTAATGTAATAGATAGTCAAATGTCATAAATAGTCAAAGAGTGTCATATAGAAAAAGAAAGAAATACATGAAAAGACACATCCTCTAAGAATAAGAGGGAGGCTAAGGAGGAATTCAGAAGAGGATCTCTCAAAACAAGGAGTTGTGCCCTCGAAGTAAGATTGTGTGCTCATCGAGACAACTCGTCAAGTGGTCCACCTAGTGATAAAGTGAAGTGATGGCAGCCTCAACATCATAATAAGTAGCAAGAGGTGCTGAAGAGATTGGTGCAGTAGTAGTGGCATCATCATCAAGGGGCTCAGATGTAAACTAAGTCGTCATAGGAGGACTAGGAGTAGCCACATCAATATCAACAGTGGGAAATGAACACTGTCACTGATGAGGTCGAGTCATGTGACCACTAATAGTTTGAAAGCCCATGCGCTTTAGAGAGTTATGATCAAAGAAGGAATAGGATTTAAAATCATCTTCCATGGGAGAAATGTGAAGGTGTTGGAAGATGAAGGATAGGAAATGTGTTGTCCTTGTTTCTTTCCTCGAACAAAATTGATCATATTATGCAAGATGAAATCACCCAAATAGATGTTCTCACTAAGAAATAAGGTAGATAGAAACTACAATTCATCAAATTTTCAGTTATTGTAGTGACCACTAGTGGAAAGAAAATTGTAATTGATAAATAGATTATGGAATTTAGGAATGGCACTCAATGTTCATACATCCGTTAGTTTTTCAATAATACCCTCCTCACTAGGTTACTCAAAGATGGTCTGAACTCTCTTGGCTAATTAGTGGGTAGCATCAAACTTTGACATATAGTCATGTGTAAAATTAGAAGGAATAGGAATCCTAAGTATGTTGTTTATAGTGTCTCTAGATAGATGGATAGAGACATTGTCTACTTTAGATAAGATGATGTACTTATCATTATCCTTTACAGTTCTTATATTACAATAAATTTTTTTTTACAATTATGGGACAAGTTTCAACTGAAAGGATAAGAATAGGCTCCTACCCTTGATCAATAAACAGCTTAACAAGGCCTTTTTCTTTGAAGATGTCTAGGTGGGTAGGTGAGACAAGGTGGTTTTCAGAGAGTTTTCTAGAGGCATAGTCTTGGCATTCATCAGAGCTAGTATCCAGGTAACCATTAGATGGAGAAATCCTACCCCTGGAGGTACTGCCACCTCAAGTACTAACCATAATGGGAAAAAAGAGGATAGCAAGCACCTTAAGAGACTCTAGGAATAGATAAAATGCATGAACAGTTCCAACAGTTAAAGTCAATCACACAACTTGTAGATACAATCGATCAAGGATGACTAAAGAGTTTTGAAAACGTCATACCTAAATAAAATTCCATATGAGAATGGTATGATTATGAGTGATAGCTAGTTAAATAAGCTTGAATTTTGCAATAATCAACTTATTTGAAAATGTTTCTAAGAAAAACAATTAAAGATACTAACTCTTAAAACTAAATTCAAATGAAGAACTTATGCATTCTAATCTCAAAGCAACAATTAAAAAAATTGATTAAATTCCTTAAATAAGTATTTAATTGAGTTTTAAACATTTTAATTTTATTGAAAATTTAGTAAATTAACCAGAAATTTAACTATACCCTAAATTGCAAATCTAAAATTTGGGGAACTCAAAATTAAGTTAAATAAAATGTAATTGATTGCACAAAAACTTTAAATAACCATCTAATTGAAGTTTAAAAGGATCAATTTTATAAAGATCATAAAATTAGACAGAATTCAAGTAAACCCTAATCACAAAAATCTGAAAATTGGGGAAAAACAAAATTGTGTGCATGCACATGTAATTGAATGCTCTACAACTCTAATTACACTTCTAATTGCCAGAAAATACAAGAGAATTGGGCTAATTTCTCAATTCAGTACAGAATTCCCAATTGCAAACCATAGAACCCTAAATTGATGCAAACTAGGTGCATTTCAAGCTAAATAGGAGAGGGCTTTTATCTAAGGGCTTACCAGGTGCATAAAGAGGGACTTGCTATTGTTTGAGATTCCCGGAGACGAAGAACACTAGAGAAGATCAATGGAGAGAAGATATAGCAGCAAGGAGAGCTCTTCTAGGTGAAAAAGGAGAAGAGGAAGATAGCTCATGACTTTAGGAGCTAGAAATTGGCGTTTTGGAGGCTTAGAATAGGAGGAGAGACGACGAAAAAACTTGAAGTGCTAGCAATAATGACGGAAAAAGAGATAGATAAGGGAGAGAGGAAAGTCAGAAAAAAGGATAAGGGGGTTTTGTATATGGTGACATTTTTAGGATCGGTTAATCGAATCATTTAGATAGGTCAACCGATAGTCGGTTGACCAAAAAGAGCATTCGGTCGACCAACCATCAGTTGGTTGACCGAGCAAGGGTATTCAGTCAATTGACCAACACTCAGTTAACTGAACAAGAGTTCAATCGACTGAAGGGCCACAAACGCATAAGGTCAAAAACAAATTTTCAAGAAACACTCGTACACTAAATCATAACAAGTCTATCATACGTTTAACAAAAAAATTGGTTACCTTTAAACCACTTGTTGTCATATATTCATTATTTTTCTCTTGGTTCAACAATAGCGATCATCTTTTTTCGTTCTTTGAAGTACTTGCAAAATAAATTTTAATAAACTTTTGATACTCATATCATCTTGGGTCCATGAGTGTTAGTTTACCTTTCTAAATCATTTGATAATACATTTATATTCCTCAAGCAATCATAACAGAAGTACTTTACATGTCCATATCTTTCATAATAGGAACAAAATAGAGAAGAAAATTGTAAGTCCTATGGCACTTAAGAGGGGAGTGAATTAGGTATTAAAACTTTTTTTACAAGCTTAAACTAGCAACCTAATTCAATTGGAAAACTAAATGCAATCACTAAACCAAGATTCAACCTAATATGGAATGTTGCTGCAAATATCAAAGTAAATGCAATAAGTAGAGTTTAGAGAAAGACACAAGGCAATTTTAAAGAAGTTCACCTACCCCAAA
>JAOXYD010000808.1:0-15723 GCA_028565735.1 Pinacopodium congolense | reverse complement strand
ATTGTTTGAGAGTTAAGATATGTTGAAATTATTAGGCAATACGTAATATATACAATAACCATTTTATAGATTTTATAAAATTTAGGAATCATTTTATAAATTCAAAAAATTATCTAATATCGGTACCAATACAGACTGATATGTATGCGGTACCATTCCAAAGGTGAAAGCTAGTCTCGGTGTGGTACCACTTTTCATTACTTTAGTTTGATATTAGAAAGTGAGTTGGGAAATTCACCAAAAGTAAAATGGAGGTGGGTTTGCCAGATTGATTTTAAGTTTGTAGGCTTATACAAATAAATAATTATAATATCATAGTTTTTTGTTAACAAATTCTAATACTTAAACTAACGAAAATAAATGTTGTTAAAATATTTTTAAAATTTTATAAGCAAAATATTGAGTTTTTTTTTTCCTAAGATCAAATGATGCCAATTATAGTTTATGGAAAACCTTTTTCTTATGCTCAAGTTAATGAAAATAAAATGAAACACTTAAAAATAAATAAATAATGGGTTTGGGCTTGGGTTAAATTAAGCCCAACCGATCAATATATATATACATATATATTAAAAAGAAGAAAGCTACCCACAATAACTTCCAACCGTCATTCTCCCCATTTTTCCATGCTCTCGTCCTCTTGGTTTTGTTTTCTCCATTATTCTGTTCCTTCTTTAATCCTTAACACTAATCCTTTAGTGTGTCGCTCTTTCCTCTCATATTTAAGTATATTGCTTCATTCTTCATTTATTTCATCACAATCTACTATTTATCACTGGTGAGAGGATTGCATTTTGCTGAAACTGCTACTTGTTTTGCCACCGATGATAGTCCATCCTCGTGCTCACATTGCACTTGTTTCCAGTTTAAAAACCCAGCCATACTCACACCAGTTAGTTAGTGAACCACCAGAAAATGAATCTAGGTTTCTGTGGAGGAGATGAGGAAATTTTTTAGAGAGTATTCAAAAGAAAGTCGAGTTGAAAGGTTTAATTTCACGGTAGTTTTGTCTTATACTTAGAATTTGCGTTACTAAAAATTTTGGACACTGGATATTCATTTAGTATTATTTTGTTAAGCAATGAAAGAGGAATTTTAGGGTTATCGAGATAGAATTCAATATATTGTTACGTTATTACATTCAATTAAATACGAACAAGATATAAGAGAGATATTGATGACTTTGAAAATGTTATGAGAGTAACTAACAATGATAATGTAAGGGTATAGGATGATCAAGTTAACATTAAAAGGATGTTAATGAATGATTTAAATTAGTTGGATTAGGCTAGCTTAGTTTTGCTATTATCATTAGGAAATAAATGGGTAGACAGTAATAAAATAATTTAATAGGAAGTGAAATAGGCTATAATATTTTGCAATGATATTTTTTAATAAAAATTTATTTTATTTGTTTAAAATGAGACAATAGAATAGAAGATCATCAATCAAGACTTGGTGTTTAAATTTAATCATTTTGAATACTAAATAGGTGGTGATTAGGATATACTTGCATATATTTTGAATGTTTTTGTGAATGTTATAAATTTTAGACATTATATGATTTCCATGATAATGAGCTTGTTTGTAATTTGTTAGCTAGAATGTATCTTTAATGTGAAGTTTTGTGCTTAATAAGAGTTTTTGGTATAATTCGAAATGTGAGATTTTGGAAATATGTGTCAAACTATGTTATAATTGCTACATACTATGATGGATTGTTTGCTTGGTTGGGAACTCTTCACACTTCAGTAGACCCACAGGTTATGGTAGAGGTTTAGGCAACTACAGTTCATTAGTTCACCATTAGTTAGGTTTAGTAGGGGGATCAAGTCATAGATTTAGAGGACCTTTTGGTAAAGGGGCTAGCTCAAGGTATAGTTGTCATACTTATGGAAGACAACACTCAACCTTAATAGAGAGGAAATGGTTTGCTATGCGTGCGAGATCAAGGGCACTAGAGAATTACTCTACCTTATGAGGGCTTTAGGTGCTGGGTTAAGAGGTATTATACAAAATCAAGAGTGGTGTGAGTAATAGTAGTAAAAGAGTTGGTAAAGGTAATCGTAGAGGTATTAGTAATAGGGAACATAGTATTAGTATTATTCCAAATATTATTATGCATCATTGATTCAGACCTAGATTGAGGCAAATATCTACCACTGTGAAATAGTATTGGGTATGATTTCTTTATTTGGTATCAATAAAGGGGAGTGTGGTAGTAAACAAAGTGAGAAGGATAAATCTAGTGAGGATTGGAGAGGTGAACTTATCAATAAATTTGATTGTGATGGGTCTAAGGGAGTTTGATGTTATTTAGGTATGGATTAATTAGTTCAACATTGGATAATGGTAGATTGTTTTACTAAAGAGGTGACAATGGAGTACCCAATGCAAGCTGGTTGATCTTAGAGAATATGATGCATATTTAGTCTATGTAATGGACACGAGGGAGATGAGTCTATGGTGGGAAGAGATTCCTATAGTGAGAGAGTTCATGGAAGTGTTTCTTGATGATTTATTAAATTTACTAACTCTAAAGAGGTGGATTACACTATTGAGACAATACCTGAAATTACTCATATTTTTGTTGCATCTTTAGAGCTACAAGAGTTGAAAAAGAAATTAAAAGAATTATTATAAAAGGGGTTGATCAAGCTAAGTATATTACAATTGGGAGCTTCAATTTTGTTTATGAAAAATAGGGAGGGAAATATGAGATTTTGTATCGCTTATCAACATTTAAATTAAGTAGCAGTGAAGAATAAATATCCCTTACTAAGGATTGATCACTCGTTAAGTTAATTGAGAAGAGTTGTAGTCTTTTAGAAGATTGACTTTTGATCAAGGTATTGAAAATTAAAAATAACAAAGAAAGATATGCCCAAAGCTGCTTTTCATACTCAGTATGGTCATTATGAATTTTTGGTAATGTCATTTGGATTAACAAATGCAGTGACGACCTTTATGACATTGATGAATAGAACATTGTAGGAGTATTTATATCAATTTGGGATTGTTTTCATTGTTGATACCTTAGTGTACTCACGAGTAAGGAGGAACACGAACACTATTTTAAAATTATGTTACATATTTTAAAGGAAAAGCAATGATATGTCAAGTTGAGTAAGTGTGAGTTCTGAACTATACAAGCAATCTTCTTAGGGCAAGAAGTATCTTAGGAAGGAGTAAAGCTAAACCTTGCAAAAGTGAAGGCAATCATGGAATGCGAGTCATCAAAGAGTGTAAAGGAGTTCAGAAATTTCTTGGGACTAGTTGGATATTACAGGAGATTCACTGAGTGTTTCTTGATAATAGCTAGTCCATTAACTAAGCTGTTAAAGAAACTAGTTCTTTATTAATAGGCTGAGCGATGTTAAGAGAGTTTTGTCAAATTGAAGAAGAAACTAACTTCCAACCCCATCTTACTATCACATTTGAATGGTGGAGGTTTTGAGGTGTACACAGATACCTCGTGATTAGGGTTGGGATGTGTTGTAATATAAAATGGGAAGATGATGCCATATAACTCTTATCAACTAAGAGCTCATGAGCTGAATTACTTTACACATGATTTAGATTTAGTAGCAATCAATCATGCATTGAAGCATTGGAGATATTATCTATATGGTAAAACTTTTCGGGTTCTTATGGATTATAAGAGTCTTAAGTATATTTTGATTAATAAGAAGTTGAAAATGAGGTAAAAAAGATAAATAGAACTGTTAAAAGACTATGATTACATCCTAAATTATTATCCAGGGAAAGCAAATGTAGAAGCAAATTCTTTGAGTAGGAAAAACTCAAGCGCAATAGCAAGTTTGAATGGATATAGTATGATATCATTGGTAGAGATGATAGCTTTACATCAAGGTTTTAAATACCGTAATGGTATCAATACTAGTATTGGATTTGGTTTTAGTATGGTACTATAAGGGTACCAGTCAGTACCGATAATGTTTTGAGTGATTTTTTAAAATTATAAATCAACCCCTGATTTTTTTAAAATCTACAAAATAGTCCCCCATATATTATACTATATATTTTTAACTTTACTTCAACTATGTCTCAAAAAATCAAAAATAATATAAATTTAATTTATTAAAAATTATTTCTTTATTTCTATTAATTATAAACATCAATCATTTACATATAAAATTCATTCAACTCAAATATAAACTTCAATTAATGAAATCAAAACATCAAATAATAACAACTAAACCATAATCATAAGCATTACAAAATACCATATGTACATAGATAAAATAGTGATAAAATCAATCATCACTTTAATTAACATTACAAATGTGTTAACATCAACTCCCATCTAAAGAAAACATAATGGTATATATGTTGATATCCAAAGAAAACATAATAAGTCTAATAATGAAGTTGCCAACTAAATCAAATCAATCACTTTATTATTTTTCTTTTTTGTTTTGTCCAAAAAAATGAGTGAAATAGGCAATAATAATTTAATCGTTGAATCCCAAACAAATAATTATGATTAATTACAATTAATTAGAAAATTTTAACAAATAATAAAAAGCCTTAATTTATCTATACCTAAAATTGAGGTTGATCTGATGGGTGGAAATTTGAAGGCTTCGAGTCTGGGTGGGAATTAGGAAGTGACGATTGGTGACTAGCGAAGATAGGATGGGCAACTGGCGATTAGTGATGGCAAGACAGGCGACTGGGTAGCAAACCTAGTGCGTGGCCATTGCTCAAGGAGGGAATTGGCTTTTGGAGCTTGCACTGCACAAGGAGGGAGTTACGTGGTAGAGCTAGAGGTGAGTTGCAGGTGACGGAGAGTGGAGATAGAGGCAGACGATGGATAGTGGAGAGAGGCACAGACAGAGGAGAGAATGGGACAAGTCACATATAGAAACAAGGAACAGGTAAGTGAAATCTTTTTTTTATTTTCACTTTGGTCCCCAATACCTTACCGGGGACCAATACCGGCAGGTACCAACCGATATCGGTCGAAAAGGCCGGTACAAGCCAGTACTTATACCTAGTACGATAGAAGGATGGTACTATACTATTATCTGGTTAGTATGACGCATTCCAGTCGATATGATATGGTATTCTAATCCTTACTTTAGATGGAAAGTTAGAAGTTGATAGTATAATGATGAGGTTTGAATATACTTATAAGTTTTAAATAAAATGAATCCAAAATCTCAAACATAGCAATATTAAAACTACTATAAACAAGTGTACTTATCGTATTGAGTACAATTATTAAGAGTTCGAATTATTGTTGTCACGAGGATTACAATAAAGTACTAGGTAATTCTCCTCTCTTCACTATCTAACCTATCCGAATTGAGGATTGATTTGATATTAAACTAATAACTAACTAAGAATCCAACACAAATTCACTACATTAAAGATGTAGTTAAAGAAGTGGGGACCTAAATAATTAATTCCTTAAAGACATGCTCATGTTTATTGTTTAACTTCAATTTAACAAATTTTCTAAAATTACTTAGACCGTAGATTCCTTAAAGTAAATTGTATCCTCTCTCGAGTTATACAATTCCTAACCTCTTGATAAATTA
Organism: Pinacopodium congolense; assembly: GCA_028565735.1. Taxonomy (NCBI): domain Eukaryota; kingdom Viridiplantae; phylum Streptophyta; class Magnoliopsida; order Malpighiales; family Erythroxylaceae; genus Pinacopodium; species Pinacopodium congolense. Next base: position 10,156 of record JAOXYD010000808.1, on the reverse strand, counting down.
ATAAAAAGTTCTCCTTAATTAGTATACCAATTAAAAGCATTAATATGATTTATGGAACCTGCTATCTTGATTAGATTCACACCTAGTCTAGAAAACTTATATAACTCAATCTCTAGATCTTCATGCAAGATTTTTTACCTATGAAATTAGATAATTGGACTTGAAACCTATATTCACATACAAATTAAAACCAATTCATTAATTCTATAGATAAATTTAAGTCAAAAACTAGAAATTCAACATTGAATCTAAGTAAAAACCATTCACACTATATCTTAGGATTCATAAACATCTAGATCTTATAAGAATTTAGTTCCTAAACATAATAAAAGAAATAATAACAATCATAAAAGAATAAAGGAATTGAAAGCTTATTCTTATGATGCTTGAATCGTTGAATTCTCTATGAAAGATGCTAGAACTTTAATCTTGAGCTTTCAATCTTAATATTTAGATCTAATATTCTCTTGCAGTTTGCTCAAAAACCTTGTAAATGTGGCTTGGAAATCCCCTTTAGCCTCTTAGTGATAACTCTAAGTCTCTAAGGATAAAAAGTTTTTAAAAAGATCTAAAATTCCAGTTATATGAGAATTGTGCCCGATTATCCTACAATCTGGCTCATGGTTGTAAGATAAACTATGAAATCTGTATAGACAAAGTCACGATCTTAGCCATGACACCTCGTCCAATTTTGTTCCCTCTATTCCTTCTCCTGGAAAATTCCTATGGCTTGTTCCATATTCATGACCTAAGGTATGAAATGTACTGACTTGATGCTTTTTTTCCTCTTTTGGACTTCACAACCCATTCAACTTCATATATACATTAAATTATTCAACAAGATCTACAAAAAAAAAGTTATTCAAAATTCAATCAATTAAGCATCAAAATTCACACAAAAATCTCCCTCAACCCTAGGTTTTTTTACTTTGAAACCATGCCTAAAACATATATCTAATGAGCACAATCAAATACTCTCATACTTAAACTGTTACTTGTGATCAAGCAACGATTTTGACATTTCACTCAAAACAATTCTAATCAAAAGTTGAAAGTTAATTAGGTACGAAAAAAATTACAAGTCAATGTAATTAATATAGCATACAAATCACAAATTTATTATAACAAAATCTTTTTCACACGAAAACACACTATTAGTAATAAGTAACTCTTTATGTACAATACTAAGTATCTAAATAATTTCATATAGATCATTATACAAATTCAATCAAGGATGTTTTAAACAAAATAAACAATATTCAAGTTTAAATTGGGGCATTTATTTAGAGATCACATAGTTTTTTTACATAAAGGTAAGCATCTTGTCATAAATGACCATTAGTTACTTAATTACGATACTCTTTGTAGCTTATTTGAGATGCCAACTAAACTTTTTAGGCAAACGTGAATACCTTGTCATAAACACCCCTGCTATTCAGTTAGGTTACCCTCTCAAATGACTACTAACACTACTTACAAACTTCAACCTTTTTATCGATCCAATGTTAAGGGACTGCAATTTTATGCTCATTTATTTCAAAACATACACTTTTTTCGCATTTTAAAACTAAATACCCTATTCCAAATTCATATAAAAATCCATATAAAATGTCATTATAATCCTAATATCACACACAAGGATCATTAGACAAATTTAATTCACACAAAATAAAAAGAAAAGTTAAGTGCTAGAATCAATCTAAAGTTTTTCATTATTCACTAAATCAAAAAATCAGTTTTGTTGGAATATCACGATTAATAGTCAACTAATAATCAAAACCATTTTAAGATGAACTATCTAAACAATCACCCTTAGAGCCTAACAATTCAAGTATATATGATATATAAATAATGCAGTTATCTTATACTTAAGTCAAATTGTCCCTAATTTGAGGGTTAATACAAAAATAAAGTACAAAAAGTGTAAGGAAAAAGAGAACGATACTCCCTTAAAATTTAAGTTTAATTATAAGCATGGTTGTGAGGGTTTTCATTCCTATGCTTTAGATGCTTTAGAGAAGATAATCAAAGTTTATTTTCGTTTCTTGAATATCATCTTTAAATACAAGCTTTTGCCAAATGATTAGGTCAAGATTAAATAAATAACATAAAATAAAATCAAAAGAATGCAAAAATAAGTCCTAAAAAATAAAGATGCTTAGACATCCATAATGAAATACAAATAAAAATAAAATACAATGAAAAGAAACAAAATAAAAGATGTACTAACAAGCATCATCTGTGAGCCATCGTCATAGTTCTCTTTGTGATTTCTATAATAAAATATAGAACAAGTATAAATAACTATATTCATGCCTAACACTCATATTTCAAAAGCAATCTAATCACTTATAAACACTACAATGATTATACAATAGGTAATTGCCATTATAGCACTAAGTTGTGCAATGTATTCCACAACTATTCAAGTCTAAGGCTTAGGCATCATTCAAACTCATCAACCATCTAATACAAAGTATAGGAATAGCATGATAAATTCATCAATTAAACAATATAGGAAAGATATGTGACACTCATAAATCAAAATGAATATGTAAACCATTGTTAGGCATCTATGGCATTAGAAATCCTAAACAAAAACAACCCTTACTATCCATAATACATGCAAGCACAATGTACCTCAACCTCAACTTCTTAGGCACTTAAAACCACAATTATCATCAAAAATTGATCTAAAGAAATTTCCAAAGATTGTTTATCATTAACAAGTGATTCTTATAAATGGAAAAAGTATTAACAATTGGAAATAGACTTAATTAATGCATCAAAATCACAATTATGGAAAGAATGCATCAATCTTACATAACACACCACACCCATATGAAAAATCAAGCAAATCAAATCTTAACACATGCTGTAGAGTACGCCACCCAATCTTCAAAAATTGTGATTTTGTTCACTCAATTTATGTTCCAAGGCCTCTAAAACTTATTCTTAAAAAAATTATTCATGAATGAAGCAATTTAATAACTAAGATTGATAAGAAATTCAAAGAAATGTGCAGTAAAAAATGAAATGTAGATGCAATCCAATGAAACATGCTAAAATGCAGCCTTAAATGCAACAAATTCTAAGAATCGAAGTAAAAATAATCAAAAGAGATATAATAAATGTTGGGTTGCCTCCTAATAATTACTAATAATCAAAAGAGATATAATAAACATTAGGTTGCCTCCTAACAATTATTTTTTAAAAAACTTTTGACTAAACTTTAATGCTAGAGAATCTTCGTCTTCTTATTAGATCCATCGTCTAAAACTTGTTATTAATTTCTTTTATGATGTTTTTTTAATTTAGCATCCAAAACTCTTTCTTTATCTTTATAATGATGTACTATGGCCTTATAGCTCACTATAACTACTGTTGGATTTTACGTTTCATAAATTTTACCTCTCATGTAACTCTATGGCTTAAAATCTTGATATATAACCATCGCTCGTTCCTCAAAAATTATAATACCTACAAAACCAACATCCTCATATGCCTCCTTATCTTCCTTAACATCCTTATCCTCAATAGACTTCTCATTACCTCCATCGAACTCAACTTTTAGCTCCTCTTTGCTCTTAATTAAATTTACTTATTTTGGATCCTTGGTTCCTCTTTAGTAATGTTGTGCAATTTAAATTATTTATATTTAACGATTGATTCAAGTAATTGCCCCATTTGCATATCTATGTCACGATAAGAAGCTTCCAATTTCTTTTAACTAGTCTTATTGCTAAAAATAAATTTGCTTAAAATCTTATATAAAGCCAGTCTTGACTCCTCTTTAACTTTTAATTTTTCTTTACTGTCATTACTGTTAGATATGAATTCACTTAAGGCCGCATGCAATGCTAATTTTGAATCTGCTTTGGATCATTATTGATGATAAACATGTAAAGGTTGCTTAGAGTAGCTCCAATTAAGCCATGAGAGTGTGGTTGTTTTGACCAACTAGAATTATAGGTATAGTCACATTGATAATTGTGGCTTATCTAGACTCTTCGTTAATTGTAGCTCGACACTCCTTCATCTTTACATTACTAGAAGTCTTGCCAGTGGTAATCTTGACTTTTTGTGATGTCGATTACTTATAATTAAGAGTTACATATATAATATTTATAGAATAAATTTTAGATAATTAAACAAATAAAATAAAGTAAAAAATAAAAATTGTTAATCTAACAAGGATAATAATTTCCTAATATACACTAACAGTCCTTGGTAATGACACCAAAAACTTGATGGGGTTTGAGTATACTTATAAGTTTTAAATAAAATGAATCCAAAATCTCAAATATGATAATACTAAGACCACTATAGGTAAGTGCACTTATTTTAATGAAGTATAACTATTAAGAATCTGAATTGTTGTTCCCACGAAGACTGTAATGGACTACTAGTAATTTTCCTCTCTTCATTATATGACTAATCTAAATTGAAGATTGATTTTACAAAATTAAACTAATAACTAACTAAGAATCCAAAGCAAATTCAATAGATTAAAAATGAAATTAAAAGAGATAGTACCTAGATGATTAATCCCCCTAAAATATGTTCATGTTCATTGTTTAACGTCAAGTCAATAGATTTTCCAAAATTACTTAGACTGTAGATCCCTTAAAGTGAATCTTTCTTTATCTTGAGTTTTGCAATTCCTATCATCTTAATAAATTAATCAGAATTTCACCTCAATCAATATACCAATTGGAAGCATCAATACAATTTATAGAACCTATTGCTTTGATTAGATGTGTAATAATGCATCCTACTGTTTTGATTAGATTAACATCTTCTTAAAAAATCTTATATAAGTTTATATCTAGATCTCCATAAAAGATTCATTACCTATGGATTGATCTATTCATATAGATCATCTCTTGATCTAAATATATGAAATTAGATAATCAGAATTGACACTTAAGTTGGCATAAAAATCTAAACAAATTCATTAATTCCATAGATAAATCTAAGTAAAAATCTGGAAGTTTAACATTGACTCAAAGTAAAAACAATTCATTCTACATCTTAAGATTCATAAACATCTAGATCCTATAAGAATTTAGACCTTAAACATGATAAAAGAAACAACAACAATTATAAAAGAACAAGGGAATTGTAAGCTTATTCTCATGATGTTTAACTCCTTGAATTCTCTATGAAAGATGTTAGAACTTTAATCTTGATCTTTTAACTCTTGATGTTTGGATCTAATCTTTTCTTTCAATTTTCTTAAAAACATTGTAAATATGGTTTAAAAATCCACCATGGTCTCTTGGTGGTAGTTTTAGTTCTCCAATTATCAAAAGTTTTTGAAAAAGACCTAAAATTCAACTTATATAAGAGTTATGCCTGACTATCTCACAACCTAGATCATGGTCGTGGGACAAATCATGAAATTTGTACAAACAAAGTTACAACCAGGGTCATGGCCATGACCCTAGTTGTGATACCTCCTTCAAATTTACTTCTCTAGTTCCTTCCCTTAGAAATTCCTATGGCTTGGGTCACGGTTGTGACTTAGGTTCTAAAATACATTTCTTGATGCTTTTCTTCCTCTTTTTGATTCCATAACCCATCTTATTCTATATATACATCAAATTGCTCACCAAGATCTATAAAAACAAGCATATTCACTAAAATTATCATGAGGAACATCTTATTCAAAATTTAACCAATTAGGCATCAAATTCATATAAAAATCTCTCTCAAACCTAGGATTTCAAATATAAACCATGTCTAAAATATATATCAAATGAGCACTATTATATAGCAAGATATTAGCTATGTTGCAAATTTGGCCTGATTTAGGAGATAAGATTGGTGAGACACAATTGTGGGATTCATATCTATTATGGATGTTAGAGAAGATACAACATAGAAAGAAGTTAAAGTTTTTTCAGTGAGATTAAATGAAGTAGTAATGAATGAAAGACAAGTGTATGCGCCTAATTTAAATGGTTTGTAAGAGGAGATTTTGAAGGAGATTCATTGTACACTATATACAATGCATCCTCGTATGAAAAGAATGTAGCAAAACCTCAATAAAGAAGGACTTGAGAGACTTTTTAATATAATCTTTAACTTGTCATCAGGATAAGGTTGAGTACTAAGCTCCAACAAATAAAATGAAGTCTTTGGAAATTATGGATAAGTTTATCAAGTCTAAACATTTCTTATCAATTTAACGGATAGAAACATTGGACAAGCTGGCTAGGTAATATGTGAATGAGATAGCGAGGTTATTTGCAGTGCCAATATCTATAGTTTTAGATCGAAATACATGTTTTACCTATTAGTTCTAGATTAGTTTACAAGGATTGGGTGCTAGATTGAACTTGGGTACAAATTTTCCCTTACAGATGAATGGATAGTCTGAGCATATTATTCAAACAATAAAGGATATGATAAGGGCATGTTTGTTGAATTTCAAAGGAGATTGGGATTTATATTTATCTTTAATGGGTTTTGCTTACAATAATAATTATCACTCTAGTATTGGTATGGCATCTTTTCTGGCATTGTATGGTCCACAATATAGAGTTTCAGTATGTTAAGATGTTGAGGGTATTCAGATATTAAAAGGACTATAATTAATTCAGAAGATGGTATAAAACATTAAAGTGGTGAAAAGGTATTTAAAAATTACTCAAGATACATAGAAAAGTTATGTGGATCAACATAGATATGAGATGGAGTATAAGGTTAGTAATAAGTTGCTTTTAAGAGTGTCACTTTATAGAGGCATTATTTAATTTAAGAGGAAAGGAAAACTAAGACTAAGGTATATTAGACCATATGAGATGTTTTAATGTATATGGCCATTAGCTTATTGGTTAACCCTAACTTCAAAATTATCTTAGATAAATAATGTTTTTCATGTGTCTATGTTGAGATGATGTCAACCTAATCCAAGTCATGTCATATCTAAATTTAAGATTAAGGTAGCTAAAGATTTAGCTTATAAAGTTAGTTGAGATTTTAGACAAAGAGATAAAAAAGTTGAGGAGACAAGAGATACCCATAGTGTGAGTCTTATGGAGTTACCATTGTTCTTTAAATGAGGCCATATAGGAAGTGGAAGATGATGTGCAATGACAGTATCCTCATCTGTTTGAAATGTTAGGTATATGTCAAATTTTAGAGAACGGAATTTTCTTAAAGGGGAAGATTCGAAGCACCTTAAATAATAAATAATGGATTTAGGCTTAGGTTACCTTAAGCCCAACCCACCTATATATTTTTTAAATGAAAGAGCAAATCTACCTTAATCCTTATAAAAAAAACTCCCAATCGTTGTTCATCCCCATTTTTCTATGTTCATATCATGATTTCCCTCTTCTTAGTTGTGTTTTCTCCATTTTTTTGTCCCTTATTCAATCTTAAACCCTAATCCTTTATTGTGCTTCTCTTTCATCTCACATTTAACTATATTACTTTATTCTTCGTTTATTTCCCCACCATATAACATTTATCAATAGTGAAGGGCCTACATTTTGCTGAAACCACTACTTATTTTGCCACTGGCTATAATCCATCCTTATTCTCACATTCCACTCATTTCTAGTTTAAAAACCTATCCATACTTACATTAGTTAGTTAGTGAACCATCAGAAAATTCATCTTAGTTTCTATGAAGGAGGTGAGGAAATTTCTAAGAGAGTGTTTAAAGGGAGTGGAGTTGAAAATAGGTTTAGTTTTAAAGACTATTAAGTCGTATTTTTGTCTTATACTTAGAATTTATGTTACTGAAAATTTTAAACACTAGATATTCATTTTGTAATATTTTGTTAAGTGATCAGAGAGGAATGTCAAAATTGTTGGGTTGGAACTCAATATATTCTTATGTTATTATGTCCTTATTAAATACAAACAAGATATAAAAGTATGGCATTGATGACTTTGAAAAATTTGTGAGAGTAATTGATGATGTAGGAGGCATAAGATGATCAAGTTAATATTAAAAGGATGTTAATGAATGATTTAAATTAGTTGGTTTAGTCTAGTATAACTGTGATATTATCATTAGGAAATAAGTGGCATAGGTGGTAATAAAATAATGTAAGTTAATAGGGAGTGAAATAGGGCATACCATTGTGCATTGTTATCTTTTTATTAAAATCTTATTTTATTTATTTAGGTCATGGTTATAGAGTAGAGAATCATTGATCAGGACTTGGTGTTTAGCCATTTCGAATAACAAGTGATGGGGATGTACTTGCATATGTTCTGAATGTTTTTTTGTGTGAATATTGTATATTTCAAATGTTATATGATTTTTGTAAGCTCTAACGGCACTTAAGAGGGGAGAGGGTGAATTAAGTATTTTAAAAAAATTTCTTAACTAATTAAACTAGACCTCCTAAATCAATTTAACTATTTGCAATTACTAAACTAATATTCAACATAAAATATTATGGAAATGTTTATGCCAATGCAATCACAATATAAACAACAATTAATCAACACAATAGGCAATAAATAAAGAGTATAAGGATGAGAGGATACGCTACAATTTATAGAGATTTGGCCAATCACTTGCCTACTTCTTCTCCTACACTTTTTATTTTAGAAGTTTTCACTATGTTAAAAAAACAAATACAATATTCTTCAATTAGTGAAGAGCAATCCTTAGAAATCAAAATCTTCTTTATGAAAGGTGAACAACAGCCTTTAACAACTCTTTTTTAGGTAAATAGGAGTTGTTACAAGATCAAATAATCAAATAAATCAAGAAACCCTTTAGTAGTAACAAAATACACTTATAAAGGTGTTTCACTTAAAGCTCAACAAACAAAGGGCTCTTTACTTTCAAAAAATGTGATATATGATCAATGAAGCACTTGAAAGCTTAAACAAATAGAATGTAATAATTTTGAAGCATAAAAATCATATTTCAAACAAGAAAATAGGATATGAATGATGATGAATACAAAAACTAGACAACTTGTGTAAATTTAACTTTGAGAGCAATGAGTACAAAAATTAGACAACTTATGATAATTTGACTTTGAGAGAATTACACTTCAATAAAATGGAATAAAGATTGAAAAAAAAAAACTCTAAAACTCTAACTTATAGTTTTAAGAAGTGAATAGAGTCATTAAATGTGAAAAATTGCCATTAGAGGGGTGAAAAATGCTTGAATTCCAAGGGATGTAACTTTTTGAAAACTAGTTGTTGGATAACTAATCAACCAGTCGAGCTCATTGGTCAACTAATGTGTCTCACTGGTGGACCATTCAACACACTTTTGGTCAACTAATGAACTTGACTAGTTGACCAGTTGTTGCTTTAACAATATCCTTTAATTGGTCAATTTGATGCTGGTCGACCAGTTGGCCAATTTGATGTTAGTCGACTAGTCAACACACTTTTGGTCAACTAATGAACTTGATTGGTTGACTAGTTGATGCTTTAATAGCACCCTTTAAGTTAATTTGATTTAAACCACTCCAATTCATTTGTTTCAATCCTAATTTAATCCACACATGTTTAAATCATTTCCTAGGTGAATTTAACACTAAGACATGAAAATTAAGATAAAATCATAAATTGTCTTAGATTATGACCCATTTTACAAGCTTTGGATAGTTTGGTATTAAACCAATTTAAAACCAGTCCAAATCATTCCACACTTGTTTCTTTTACTTCAAAACCATTGCATATAAGTTTTTAAAATACATTTCAAAGCTGTTTTAATAGCAAAATTGATTAATTACCTTAAAATCAAACATTGACCTCTTTAGTGTAAATTTATGCAAATTTAAAATTATAAAATGAATGATAAATTTGAGCCTTTTGATCAATTGAACTTCAAGTAAAACTTGGCCTCCAACTTTAATCTTTTCTCTTTGAATTGATTGCAAATGCACCTAGCTTTTAAACTTACACTATAAACTCAAATTATTAGACCAGAATCATACTTTGTTATTATCAAAATCAAGATTAGAGCCTCCTTAATTCAATAATCTCTTTTTTTTATGATTACAAAATATGTGATATTAAGGAATAAAAAAACTTATTTAAAATCAAACATTTTAAACCACAAACATCACCAAAACATCACACATTTTCAAGTATATCATTTATACATTATACTTCTCCTTAATTCTTATATTAAGACAACTTAAGTTCCGCCTAAATATAT
>JAOXYD010000778.1:0-15724 GCA_028565735.1 Pinacopodium congolense | reverse complement strand
TATATATATATATATATATCATAATTTGGGTATAGTTAAAAAATAAATTTAATTACAATTATATCTATACAAAAAAGTATGTATCTTCTAAAATATTATATATTATTTGGGAAACTATAGTTAAATAATTTCAATATAATTCAAAAATTATTTATAATTGAAAATTTTCAATTATGAAAATATAATTTTTATAATAAATTGTATTAGTTCTATTTCAAAAAAATAAATTTAAGTTTTTAAAGAGATAAGTTATATATTTATTAATTAAACTTAGAAATCGTTATATTATACTTTCTAATAAAATAATGTTGTATTAATCACTTGTTATTTTTATTAAAAAATAATTTAAACCTGAATTGAATGAACTTTAGAACATTGGTCACTAATTTGAAAAGTTTTCATAAGATTACTCAATGAATTGAATTTATTTTAAAGTTTGTTCACTGAATTGAAAAATTTTAAAGATAGGGAGAATATACACGTGAATAATGACATGACAATTTTGTCACGTGGATACTGATGTAACAAGTCTGAGTGTCACATAAGCATTAACTTAACGGAATTAACGTTTTTCCTTTAACTAAAAAACTTTTTAAAGGTTGATTACTCAATTGAAAAATTTTAAAGGTTTATCACTCAGCTGAAAAAATCCTAAAAAATTTATTACTTGTATAATTATTATCCCTTTAATGATATCTAGATCATACAGAGATAAGAAACACATTAAGAGATATCAAAGGAGCCACAACAGGGATTTTGGTAAATCGAAACCATTATACTCTTTGTGAAATATAATTATCCTCGTCATCAGTTCCTTCATTACAGAAGTATCTGGATGCTTTTTTTTATGGAACTAATGTGGAATATAGAATATTCTTATGTTGGGAGGGAGTTAGTTTTGGAATGAATAGATGTGATCATTATCAAAGCTAATTGGGGCTTCTGATGGAAAATCTACTTACTTATCCATCTCTCTAAATTCGAGCAGTGCCCTCATTTTCTTCTTTTTGGAGATACTTACATGCATTCTTAATGGATTAATTATGTAAGCATCTGATTGTTCCAATATTTTAAAAATCGAACCGATAAAGAAAAAGATTAAAAGTTTAAAGGTTTAACGGTATAAAACTATTATAAAATAGTATTGAATCGATATAAAATAATAAAATATATAAACTATTAATCTATTTTTTGTTATTCTTTTATTAATTTATAGTATAAAAATATATCATATTAAAATTAGTCATTATAATGTTTTATTTTCTTAAATAAAAAATAAAAAAATATTTTGAAATAAATAAATAACATCATATAAGAATAAGAATAAAAATAAAAATAATATATTTAATTCATTGTAAGAAGAAAGAGGGCTGATGTCTAGAGGGAGGGGCATTAGAGATGCGGGGTGGAGTTAGAGGGGAGAAAAAGAAGTATTTGAGGGAGGGGGGGTTGGGGGGGAGGTGGTGTAAAGAGAAGAAGGGGGAGGGGTGGTTAAAGACAAAAAGACAAAAAAAAGAAGAATAAGAAGGGAAGAAGGGGTATGGTTGGGGTTGGAAGAATCAATTGATTACATCGGATTAAACTGATTGATATTTTCAATCATAAGTTTTTTTAAAAATATTAAATCAATAAACCAACAGATTTCGAGCCAACTGGATCAAATTGGTTGTTTGATTCGATTTTTTATACAATAGTTTTTTTTGCATTAAAACAAAAAGCGAACTGCAAAATTCCCATCTTTTATATTCTTTAACATTTTTTATCAATTGTCTAAAGGTAACGACTAGGTGGTATTTTTTCATAGTCCTGAGTGGTCTGAGCTACATATTTAGTATTATAATATAGTTTATAAAAAATGAAAGGGGGGCGAGACAAGTAGGGAATGATGGAGGAATTATTTAGGGGTAATGAAGGAAATTCTATATTAATTTGATGTTATCGTTTCGTTGCCTCTTAAGATTATTTTTGTTTGTTTGTTCGTTCGGGGTAATAAAGGAATTTTTAGGGTAATTTCATGTCGTCATTTCATTGCCTCTTAGGTTTATTTTTGTTTGTTTCTCCGTTAGAGATCTGTCGTTTTCTTGCGAGTTAGTTGTTTGGTTGTCTCCATGTTTGCGATGGCTCCATCTTCACCAACCCCAGTGTAAGAAAGCTTGAGTGTGCCACTCCAAAGGTGATAGCAATGGTTAGGTAACGACCTCTATAGCAATGAAAAGTTGTTACATTAGTTAGAGTCACAAAGCGGTTGGGCTAGTAAGAAAGCTTATTATCTTTTACCATCTACATTGGTTTTTCAAAAACAAATTGAGCGTAACTTATATTCTGATGAGTTTGTGTTCCGTTATTTTCCCAATGTATTTGTGATTTGTGATTTTAGGGTTACACATTTGGGTATCACGACTATGGACACTTGCCAATGTAGCAGACAGTGGCTCTCCGACAAGGGTCTTCGAAGCTTACATATTTGTCCCCTTCATAATTTGTGTTCTAGTGAATTGATAGGTGATGATACTTCTAAACTTCCATTGCTTATCTTGTTTTCTATAATGTCGATGGCCATGTCAACATACTTTAAATTTTCAACGAGTATTGGGAACTTGGCTGGTCTTTGTGCTTTATGTGTGGTTTGATATTTGAATCCATTATCGGAACGAGGTGGTAGTCATTGCCCATGTGTTGTTATAATAATATAGTGGTAATTTGTGTGTTAGGTTAGGTGTTTCCAGTAATATTATATTGATGAGTTACATGTAGTATTGTTGTATGTATGTAATCCTAGCCAAAATTCGAATGTGGTCATCTATGTGAAGGGGCTTGACTTATGAATGAAGAACAATAATGTTTATTAGTGGCAAGTAGAGCGTAAGTGCAAAAGATTGTCCCCGTATGAAGTGTAGAGGTATAGCTATAAATGGTAAGATCATCAAAGTACGTAAGGACTTTTAATTATTAATCAAGTATTTGCAAGTATCAACACTAGTAATCCGCCTTCAGATATAGTTAAGGATGTCTAGTATAAAATTTCTTTTTAATGTAAATGACAATCGGATGCAAGGCTGACATAGCAGTGATACAGTTTTTGTAACTCTTTGCAATGGAGAGGATAGGATTATCTAGTTACGACACATCTCAGGGATGTTCAATACTAAATTACAAAGGAGTTCATAAAGAAATAGAGATGCAAAGGTTCCATGGTTAAAACTAATGTGGCTTAGCGTAGCTTGACCCATAATATCATTCATAGCATGGTTTGAAATTAGAAGGAATCTCTGAAGCATGGACAATCATCATGGTTCAATAGTCATTGAAATGCTATCTTATCTCTGCTATAAGGAAATTAAGAGCATTAATAATAGATATGCTTGTAGTGCAACTAAATTTTAATCATTTGAAATTTTTTATGGTTTTAATCTACTAACTCCTTTAGATTTCTCGCTTTTTACCTGTTCATAAACATATAAATTTAGATGGTCAAAAGAAAGCAGATTTTGTCAAGTAAATTCATAAGAAAGCGAGTCAAGATATTGAAGGCAAATTGACTAATATGCTAATTAAGTTAATAATGAGTGAAAACAAGTTGTTTGTAAGCATGTGGTTAAGTTTGGATACATATTTACAAAGAGAGAATTCCAATTCAAAGTCAATTAAATTGCATCAAAAAGGAAGATGGTCCTTTTTAAGTAATTACAAGGATCAATGATAATGCACATAAGCTAGGTCCACTTGCTGAGTATAGTGTGTGTGCTACTTTTAATGCTACTGATTTATCTCTTTTAATATAGGTGATGATTTAAGGATGAATCTTTTTTAGGAGAGAGAGAATTATGAGAATCCAAAGAGTGTTAAGCACAGGACACTGAATTTTGATTCACTGAGCATTAATGGAGATCCAATCATAAGGGTAAGGGCTAAAAATATTAAAGAATATTTAAATGGGCTAGTTAAATCATATGGGTTAAAAATGTAATATCCTATGAATAATTAAGTTAATCTTCAAATTCAAGACTAGTTAACTTAATTCAGCAAATGAAGTAGTAAAATATCTTACTTTAAAAGTGTAAGAAATGACAGAATGATTGAAACTACAAATTTATAGAGACATTTTTATCTTTCCAATGAATTAAGAATTAAGTCATTTGGAACTTTGTGGCTTAAGTTATAGCTCTTAAAAGTTGACTATTTGGCATAGACGTGAAAATGACATGACAATTTTAATGTTTTGACTTGCTTTTCCTATTTTGGAAGGGATTTCTTACCAATTTGAGTTGTATTCATTTTCCTTCATTATTTTCCATATCTTTAAACTTATTTTCCTATTGGCTGTAGATTATGAAATTAAGTTTATTATAAGATTTCTTTTATTTGAGGTAAGCTGAATATTTCTAAATCCAAATTATAATTGGATTTAAGTTTGGTTTCTATGGTTTTATACCTTCCTCTATAAGAAGGTGCATTTTATATTTGTAAGAAGCAAATATATCATCATTAATATTCTAGAGAGTATTTTTTGTTTTTTTCATTGAATTCTTTAAACTTATTAAATTTTTGGCTTATGGCGTTCATAATCCATACTTTTTACTCATCTTCTGATCTTATTCTTTGAGTGTGACATTTATAGTCATTCTTATAATCTAGGTTCTTGTTTGGTTATATAAACAATTAGTCTAAATTCTTTTCATAAATTTGATTTCGTAGAAGTTCTTTAAGTAAATTATCAACTTCGATTGTTAGGTCTGACTATTCTTAATAAGGTTTACATCACTCCATACTTTAATTTATAAAATCATTACTTTCTTTATAAGAAAGAAGATAACATATTATAGTCTTACCGTTTCATTAATATTTTGTTTTGATAGGAACAACTTAGAAATAATATCTAAATAAATTTTAAATATCATAATTTTAATTACATAATAATTATTTGAATTTTTATTTTTAGCATTAGTTATTAAATATAATTGATAAAATATGAAAAGATAAAGAATATATTTATTAAATAAATTTACAATATAACATATAAATTTTCAACTATCTAATTGACTACATGGGTATAAAGCTTAAATGACCTGATATTCAGGTATGGGATCCACAATTTTTTTTATTTATAAAGATGTTGGTGGAAATGGTAGCAAGCCCATCACATATAATGCTTTTAATGTAATCTCTTTATCATCACAACTTGACCTATCTAGTTTATTTGTTGAAAATGATAATTGAAAATTATTTTATTTTAATACAATAATTTTAAATTTTTTGAAGGAATATGTTCTTTTTATTTATATATATATTCTTTATTATAAATTAATTAATTATATATATATATATGTAAATATAAATTTATTTATAAAAGATATTTTGTGACTACTATATATTTAATTTAAAAGATTTATTCATGAATTAATTTCTTTAAGTCAAATACTTATCAAGTCTAAATCTTAGATATCATTTGAAAGAAATTATACTATAAAATTAAATATTTGTTAACTAAATTTAGAAACCATTATAAAATACTTCATAATAAAATATTAGTGTATTAGTCACTTATTATTTTTATAAAAAAAACTAATTTTAACATGATTTGAACGAATTTTAAAAGTTGGATGTTGAATTAAAATTTTTAAAATTTGAGGTTGCATACGTCCATGTGGCAAAATTCTGTTAGCCACATCAGTATGAGTTTAAGTTTTTATCTTAATTGATCAAAATTTTAATGATAAATCACTTAATTGAAAATTTTAAAAGTTTGTCACTTAACTGAAAAAATCAAAAAAAGTTAACTGAAAAAATTTAAAAGTTTGTCACTTAACTAAAAAAATCTCAAAAGTTATTTACTTATCTATTTATTATCCCAAATATAAATATTTTTCCACTGCTTATTAAAAAAATGTTAATAAATACATTACTTTCCTAAGCCATTACGTTCCCCCCTCTCTTTAAACGTATGTTGGGCTTCAATCCAAACGATTAAACCAAAGATAAACTGTATCTACTGTTTTCATCAAAATATAAATAATCTTCCATTACTTTTTAAACAAAAATATCCCTCACATTAACAAACATTAACAAATACTTCTTTATCTAACAATATAATAACACCATTTGCATATGCCTGACGTTGTCGATATTTGTATATGTATGCTCATCTTTTGTACTTAAAAATGTGTGGAAATATTCAATAAAAATTTGTAATAATAATCGATCTTACCTATCCCCAAATCTCAACTATTCGACATTTTGAGCACCTTAAACTCATCATGTTTTTTAATTGATCCCCAGAAACCTACTTAAGTTTTTGAAGCTCACTCTTATCCTTCCTCTCGATCTTTCAAATCTTCCACATGTAACTTTCCTAGATAGAGGATGAATTTCTTCATACTTATTGGCAAGCTAGAAAACTAAACCTCTCTCATACACTTTGTTAAATGTATCATTCATGTAGCAAGTATACATAAATGCCTCTACCTTCTATTTGTAGTGAGATTTTAGTTCTAACAACATTTTTACAAGGATACCCATGTAAATCCGACTACAACTGTAAGTTTGCTCCCCAAGCCTCAGAATGTCCCTGGAATTACTCCTTAATATTTTATAAAACCATCTCCATTCCATATGATTCTTTGTTGTATTGATTCCTTTATAATCTTTTAAATCTTCTTCACTATGTCTAAAGCAATGTCATTATTCCAAAACTATGCATACTCCTGTCTTTTTATTTTCTTTTTCATCACCATTGTTTGAACTGTTTCAAAAATTAAAATACTAGGCTTATCTCTAGCTTGTATAATCAATTAATTCCACACATTGTTGTCAAATATAGAACACTTGGACTTAAATCTTTGCTACAATCTAGTCTAAGTTTCACTTGATACTCTAAAGGTAGAATATATATCTACGCTTTAACATGTTTAACCTCTTTGACTCCTTATTAATCTCTTAATAATGGTGGAGCAAAAACATATATAAAATTGTTTCCTTAAATATGTACCGCTGTAATTAGAATTTCAATTACAATAAATATGTTT
This sequence comes from Pinacopodium congolense, assembly GCA_028565735.1. Classification (NCBI taxonomy): domain Eukaryota; kingdom Viridiplantae; phylum Streptophyta; class Magnoliopsida; order Malpighiales; family Erythroxylaceae; genus Pinacopodium; species Pinacopodium congolense. The sequence goes on along the minus strand of JAOXYD010000778.1, from coordinate 8,702 downwards.
ATCACTCATTTGGTAGACAACCTATGGTGATTTGGATTTAATGACTACATTCATCCCCTATAATTAAAAAAAATTAAACAAGAACCATATTTAAAGAAAGAACAATTACAATAATGAAAAAACATATGATAGGCTACCTTATGTAAAATTGTTATTATGGTTAGTACTTCTTCATCTCCTAATTCAAAATCAACTATTGAATATTAAATAAACTAAGACCATGAATCAATATTCTTTACTTTAACAATTATCCAAGTAATGGAATTCGTTCTTCCATCACCATCTCTTCCAATTGCATTTAACAATTTTCCTTATTGTTTAGTTTTCATAGATCATCCATATATCCCCAAAATGGGCCTAAAATGCCTGCACCCGCATTTCATTGCATTAATGCTTATTTATAGTCTCTTAAATTGCAAAAAATGTGTCTCTTGATTCCTAATAAGTTAAATGTCAATAATTAAATTAAGATTACTCAACTTTAGCTCACTGAAGTAACCATAGAGCTTGTGCTACTCATTAACATATTTCTTGTTCCCTACATTCCTTTACCATTTTGGCAGTTTTAATGCTTAACCTATCAATTATCTTCTATTTAAAAATTTTAGCTAATTATAAATTCAAAACCATCATAAGCTTGTTATTTATGAAGCATGGATATTTTGTATTATAAGTTATAACCTTTAAGTTTACCAATCGTTATCACATGAAGCATATATTTCCCATTAAAAACCTTAAATGCACTTAATCCCACTCTTTTATGTTCATTTTTAAAACCCAGCATTGAATCTCGTAGTTACTATATAATTTGTTACCTCTCCCTTAAAATCCTTTGCAAAGATCATTCCCAACATTTAATTTAGAGGATCATTGTTTATTTCATGCTTGACTACTTGACTACATCTTATTAAAGTTGCGTTTTGATTCATCCTTACTATTATACTCAACCATGTCAAAGTGAACTACCATAATTAGATGAATCTATTTTTTTAGGTTGATTCCTTTTAATTGTTAACATAAGATTCATAATCTTCTTTATCACCTTCTATTCCTTCATTAGTAAAGTGTAAGTCTTATAAAACTCAAAAGAGAAGGTGAATTGGGTATTTAAAAAGTTTTTTACTAAACTAGAAAAACTAAATCACCTATATCAATTTTAACTATGTGGAATAACTAAACAAAAAATTCAACCTATAATAGAATGCCAATGCTTATACAAATATCATTCAAATTCAATTAATTATAAATGAAACAAGTGCATAATATAAAGAGGATAGAGAAGGTAAGAGTACCAAGATTTATAGTAGTTCAGTAATCCTTAACAATTGCCTTATCTACTCTCCAACTACTTATTCAAAGTTTCGACTATACTAATCTTCCTTAGGGTAAAGAGTAGCCTTTATAACATCTTCTTTCCATAAAGGGAGTGAAGAGAAATCTTTATAATATTTCTTTTCATTAGTAAAGGTGAAGAGTAACCTTACAAATCTTGTTTAACAAAGGTCAAGAGGAACCCCCACAATCTTGTTTAACAAAGGGTTAAGAGAAACTCAATATGATCTTAGTTAAATGAGTTAAGAGTAACCCTTAAAATTAAAATTGAAATAAGCTAATTTTTTTCCCTCAAATCTACCCCTAATGTAGACTACTTAAGCCTCATTCCAATATTACAAAACTTAACAAATTCTTGATCAAATTAATGCAAGATATGGGATCAAATTCAATTAATGCAATAGATATGCTTTATACATTCCCTAATGCTTATATATGGCATAACTTAATCCAATTCATATTCAATAATCAAAATAACTTAAATCTTGTTCAAAATAGATCAAGAACAATATATTAACCCTATTTTAATGAAAAAATAAGTCTTTAATTAATAATACAATCAACACAAGCAATTTCCCCAAGATGAGTAACTTATCATACTTTTAATGGTGTTTCAAAGAGCTCTCTTAATAAAAAGGTTTTTGAAACTTTTAAAGAAAAATAAACAATAAAAAAGTCTCTTAAATTCTCAGAAAGTCATAAGCAATTAGATTAAAACAATAAAAATGAGTTCAAGGCAATCAAAAATCAGATTGAAGATATGAATATACAAGCTTTTAAAAACTACAGCTCCTAAGTTCCAACTCAAATATCAACAATTTTAATCTATTAAAATGTTCAAACTCAACATAAAAAACCTATTAGAACTTTAATCTATCAGTGGGAATAGATTCAAGTAATAAAAATGAAATTTAATGCATGAAACAGAAGATAGAATCAGAAGAAAATCAAGAACTATCAAAACTAAACATTTTTATTGTATAAGATTTAATAAGTTTGATACTAACGAAAGAAACACTAAAAAATGTAAATGAAAGCTTAATGAAACCCTTGAAAGCTTACACTAATAGAATATGATGATTTTGAAGCACTAAATTTGGATATAAAATAAGAAAGATAAAAAATGAATAATGAATAACACTAAACTCTGACAGCTTTAAGTAATCTTACTTTCAATGCTCAAATCTTAACATTACATAAAGATTGAAAAAAAGAGCTCTAGAACTCTTAACTATAGAGTTAGGAACTGAACTAAGTGGTTGGTTATCAGAAATAACCCTTAGATGGGTGAAAAACATTTAAGAACTAAAAATTGCATTTTTTTTTTTTAGAAACTAGCCATTATGTTGTCAAAAGATCACCTTAGGTTTCTATGGACATCAACGATGCCATTTATAACTCATGTTAAACTCCTTTAATAAGACTATAATGGTAGACTTCATGACTATAATAGTCTCATGACAGCGCACATTAATGACCACTATTAAGACACTGAAAAACTCTTTAAAACTTGACTAAAATATGTCCAAATACTTCCAAAATTTTTATTACACCAAATGCAATTCCAACTAAGTTTCAAAAGTTCTATAAGATTATTTTAGAAACCAAGACTTATCAAATAAGTCCAAACATAAAGATATGTCATGATTTATGATAAATAAAACACATTTAGAAACTTTATTTTCAAAACCAATTCTAAACAATTCATAAACATACTAACACCTTTCATAAACACTTTTGAAACATTTCTTTACATGTCTTAACATGTAAATGCCATAAACAAATTTATTTAAATACTAAAACATTTATTCAAAACCTATATGTAAATGTTTATGAAAAAATGATATGCAATGTGAGAGCTTTCCAAACATTAAATAAGATCAAAGAAACTTACAAATTAAGACATTTGGCAAAAAGGATTATATCAACCCTAATATTTTTATTTATGTTTAGACCATATTATAATATTTTAAAACGTTAAAAGGAATTTTAACGTTTTATAAATGTTCAAATATAATTCTAATGTTTTAAGAACATTAAAAAGTAACCTTGAACCCAATTTTTAATAGAAGTTAAATCAGGTTTTTTTAAAAAGGTTTTTAAAACATGAGGCTTCTTTTTAAATGCTTTAAAAATATTAGAGTCTGGTTTGAATATTTTGAAAAGATAGAATCTAATCTAAATATTGGTTAAAATGTTAGGGTTAGAATAATGATTTTTGCCTAAGACACTTTCCTAAACTTGTTCAACCTTCACCTTCTTCTCTTGATCTTTACTTTAATACTTCAATGCTTGTTCCAATTTTCATTTTCTTTATGAAAGCTCTTCTACCTTAGGCCCCAATATATGTCCTTACAATTTTGCATCAACCTATCATTTAATGCATTAAAACTCAAATATTAGTAATAATAATATTTTGTTATTGTCAAAACAAATGATTGAAATCTCCTTTGGTTCAACACAAAGTTATCATAATCTTTAACACCTTCTACCCCTTCTCTGTAATGTCATCTACATGTTTAAAATAGATAAACAATAATAAATGAGTTTTATTCATTTTAAATGTTATGTAAATAGGCAACCTCTATATAAATTAGGAATAATGATATATTTTTAGCTATTATAATGATTTTTTATATGTCCTTATATTAGAATTTTATTTATTCTAATTCTTTTGAATTTGAAACACTTTTCATTAAAATTGATAGCAAAAATACATGTATAAAGCATGATGTCATCATTTTATTAATGTGACATTCACTTGTATTTCATTTAGAACTTAAGTGATGTCGCCCAAGCAGCCTATATGGATATTAGGACTAACTAGCCACATGGATTACAAATAACTTGATTAGGAACAAATGTCTTTGCAAATATGTCATTTACTTTTTAAAATATTACTATTATAAGATTATTGTTAAATTCATTTTCAACTTCTCTCATCTCTTTAACTTTCTTCTCTTAGTTAAAAGTTCAAGTTTTTGATTGCATCTCATCTATTTAAGGTTTCTAAAAGAGTTTGGTAGGAATTTTCAATGGAAATGGTGAAATTATTATGTAATTGTCATATGTAAGATGCAATTAAAGTGTCAATGATAAATTTTAGTCCTAGTATATGATTTGTATCATGTTAGTTGTTTAATAGCATAGAAGAAGTTAAAAGGTGTACATTATTTTCAATTAATTGATGCTATGGTATTTGATCATTATGAAACTTGTAAAGAAATGTAAACAGAAGCTCATTAGTGGGAAAATGAAGGCTCAAATGTCAAGAAGGTAATGAGACCTTTAAATTTTGAGTTAATAATGAATTCAATATGTTTTATCTTTATTTTGATGGAACTCATAGCAAATATATGCATTATTGAGTTGTAAAAGTAATAAGGTTAATGAAGATGAAAAAAAATATCAAAGATGGATTTGGAAGTTTAGTTTTCATACAATATTTAGGTTCTCATACTGTACAACTTTTCTAATAAAATCTTACATAATGAAAAACATTTTCTATTTTTTTCTTTATTATGCTTCAATATTATGTTTGTCATGTTTAATGTAATAGCATCACTTTTCATCAAACAATAACATCTTATTCCTATAATTATATCCCATTTAATATTCAATATAATTAAAGCATTTAAATACAATTTTAGGCTAATAAATCAAGCATAAACATCTGATTTAAAAGTAAAAAATCTAACAAATTTAAACATAAATAACTTAGTTCAAGCACCCAACATCTAAACATAAACATGACAATTATTTACTATAGGAAATAAAAATTAAGTCTAAGTTTTAGTTTCAAGATGAAATATTGAACTTGAAATAACATAGGATTCCACTAAGGCTTGACTTGAGATTTTTGGGTTCATATATGTGATATTCAAGCAATGATTTCATGATATCCATTTTTTATTTATGTTCCTTTGTAGCATTATTTGTAGTTGTAATAGACTAATTACAACTGGGTGTAGCTAATTTTCTTTAGGATTGAGTTGATGAGAAGGTATTATGATTTATTAATGATTTAGATATTAGGTTATACAACCTCTATTTAGAATGATATGTTTAATTGGTTTCAAGTTTTATGGATTTTTTATGGCATTGATATAATAGTTTGTTTCACATGTGCAAGATGGTATAATTTTATTATTACATTTCATTTGAAATTTCCTTAACATGTCTTAGGGAGAATAGATATTTGAACTCATTCTATTTATATAAATGATATCGACAAGAAATCAGCTAGACATTACCATGAAAAGTTAGAAAAATATCATAGTTAGTTTGACACATATAACTTTCGTTTTATTTGAATGTTTTTCAGATTGATCTTTGGAAAAGCTCTAACCTATAACTATGAACTTAATTGTTACCAATTATCCAGTGATTTAAAGTAGTTCATCTTTATTTAACGGTAAAGAACAATCTTTGTTACAAATTGTCCAGTGAACTAAAGGTTTTCTTATGTAATTAAGAGGCTAGGCTATTGTTGTTGCATTATGGTTATAAAGGTCAATTTTGCTTCAATAAGTGTATATTACAAGATTTACATCACATTACCACTTTTACATTATAGTCTAATTCTTGCCACTATTACATCATAATTTAATTTTGGAATTACATAATAATTTTAGGATGTTTATATATGTTGAAGTTAGTGCTTAAATAACTTGTGGTTAAGAGCTGAATTCTAATATGCATTATCTTATTTACTTCTTATCTCTTTTACTTTACACTACAAATTCTCTCATAAGTGGGTGAGGAAGGTACTTTAAAGCTTAAAAGATCCATGTCCATCTAGGCTGAGGACTAGGAGTTAGCCAAGGAGGAAGCCTAGTTTAACAAGTCAAAAACCAGGTTTGTTAAATCCATAAATCAAGCTCAACAAAAGATCTAATATGAGCTTAACTCTTTTTTTTTTTTTTGATGTTTGTAACTAATTGTGCATGTATGTTATTTAATTTTTCATTTTAAATATAACTAGAGCTAAATACATATATATTTTTTAAATTTAAATAAATTAATTAATAATTAGAGTTAGAGGAACAAAGGGACTAACCAAACTTTATAAGACCATCATATACAAACTAATGACTTGATAAGCATAGCCTATACTAATTGCATCTAAAGCTGTTATACCCCTTCTATAAGCAAATCTAAGTCCCCTTTTTACTAACAACTCAAGCCTTAATGACATCAAGCACACTATTAATCTACTCTATTAAAGAGACTCTATGTTTGCCATTCATGATACACATTTGAGGTGAACAAAATGGGAAACCAAATGCAGTCTATCTTTATCAAGTATGAAAGAATCGCTTCCATTATCTTGCTCCTATTACAGAATGCTCTTTGGATCCTTTCCTTCTAAACTATATACACCAAGTAAGATAAAGCAATTCGAAAGATTAATGAGGCCCCAATCTTTTCCACACCACTTTTACTACTCCAGTTCACAATCCTGCTTCAACTACCTTGAGGTGTAGTCTTGTTACAGCTGTTCAAAACTTGATTACAAAGAAAGTTAATGAAGTTACAGTTGAAGAATATAAATATAAATTCATATAACTTTATAGTGACTTTTTTTATAATTGAAATGCTTTTAATAGCTATTAATATGTGATAATTACATGTACATGTTATCTCTTATATATGTGTATAGTAATAATTTAAGACTCAATAAATTAAGAGTTGTCTTTATTATATCACAGCACATAGGCGAGATAATTCTAATTTAATTATATAAATAAATAGATATAGATTTTCATTCTAATTTCTAAGGGGTTGTTTGGTTTTATTTTTATATTTTCTTATTTCTTTTTTATAAAAATAGAAAATAATGAAAAAAATCATGTTTGGTTTAATTCTATTTTATTTCTTTATTTACAAAAATAAAAATAATGAAAGCACATTTATATAAAAGTACAAAATCATGTATCTCTATGTTTTATAAACAAGTTTATAAAATATGTTTTCTCACATTTTATATGTTCTCATCTACTGCTTGGCCATCTCTTTAGTAATCTTCTTTTCATCTCATCTATTTGGTTTTACTAATTAGGGTTTGCATTCTTTATCTGTCAGTAACTAAAGGAACACAACAAAGGATCCCACAGTAGAAGAATACAATAAAGTGAAACTTTGGTTCTCTATCTTCTTTTCTTCTAATCCATTCCCTATCTACCAGTTAGATTAGTATGTTGTGAAAGTTTGGTTCTATTTCTTGGTATGTGGAACCTGGGTTTTGGTCATGCATATTTTGAAGAAGTGGTGATTGTACATGAACACTTCAATTGTTCCTTAAAGTATCAAGTTTGTTGTTAGTCCTAGATGGCACCTAAGAGGGGGTGACTCAAGTGACTAAAAGCTTCTCAAATGAAATGCTAAATTCACCTAAAATTCTAAACACTTTCGATCAGAATTGTGAAAACAGATAATATACGCGATTGAATAAAATAAGTTTAATATGTGCAATTTCACAAAGATTCACTTGTATACTCAAAAAAATATTTACAAAATTATTTGGATAACAATAATCACAACAAATTAATTTAATCATAATTTAGAAAAATAAGTGCATAAATATAAAGAGTAAGAGGAAGAAAGACACAAGTGATTTATAATAGTTTGGAAAGAGTCAACTTTCTCCTATATCTAGGGTCCAACAAAACATGATGAGATTTTATACTATAATAAAAAATAATAATGTTAGAAATACAATTCTTTTTCTAGTTTCAAGGATAACCTTATCACTCCCTTTTATGATTTAAGAAGAACTTTTCCTCGCAACTATACTACCTATGAAAAATACACTTGAAAAATAATCTACCTTAAGCTCAACTTAGTGTATTTAGAGACTCACAAAACTCAAAATGTCTGAAGAAACATCATGCACTTTAAAACCTTCCCAAAAACATTTTTAACTTATCAAGAGGATTACTAAAAAATTTCACACAAAATTTCTCTTAATTATGCATCCTATATGCATATTTTAAAATATGAATGTATTATGTATGAAGTGAGTATTATAAAAACATTAAAAAGAACTTAATTAAGATTTACAATAAAGATTAAAATTTATAACCTATATAAGATCTATCTCTTCCAAAATTTTGAGTCTTGTTTAATCCATTTTATGAACTTCAATTTACTCTGAGACTTTATAACCCTCTACTTTAATACTTCAACTTAACACCTAGTTTTCAATACTTCAAACATATAAAAACGTTAGTCAATTAGGTATTTTGTCATCATCGAAATAAGGTAAACCTCTCTTAGTTCAACAATCTCCTCTGTAAGTCCTATGGCACCCAAGAGGGGGGTGAATTGGGTATTAAAAACTTTTTACAAACTCAAAACTAGCAACCTAA
>JAOXYD010000767.1:0-15724 GCA_028565735.1 Pinacopodium congolense | reverse complement strand
TAGCAGGCCCATCTCTCTAGGCCACATGGTCCATGCGGGGAAACAGCTTGGTCCATGCTAGTGGGAAGGCCAGTCCACCTAATCCAAATGACATGATGCTTTCACCATAGTCAATTTGAGATCCATATCTACAACTTTTATGTTTTACAATCTTTCTCATTGAGCTTATAAATGTCTTAAAATCAAGACCTAATATTCTGTTCTAGATTTAGTGTTTCACTGAAGATAGTTTTGGTGTACTGACCATAACGTAAATGATACTCATTCAATCATTGTGATTCTTTCTTCTATGGAAAGCTATGATATACCACTACAAATGTTATGTTTAAGGCTCATTCAAAATCAGGCTCTAACCATCCTAAAATTAAGCCCGAATACACAGGTTCTAGATCTATCATTTTTACTAGTTAGTTTAAGAAAAATAGCCATAGATTAAGTTTCACTCATACAATGAATTTGATTCTTTCACCAATGTTTCACTAAGACATTACTCTACAATTCTCATGTTTTGACATACCCCAAATACGGGCTCTAATTACCCCAAAACCAAGACACAATTTGAGTGTTTCAAAACACGACATATCATAAGCAGTTTCAGGAGAATGATCATAACTCTCATTATATTCATCCTTTTTAGATGATTCTTTCACCAATAGCTCACTACCATCTAGGGATATAACTTTCATGTTTAAGGCTATTTCAGATTGGAAACCTAAGTTCTTGAAAAATGGGTCGAAATGTCAAACATCAAATTAACCTAGTTTTCATGTATATCCTTCCAATCTCATGCCTATTTCAACTCTACACACTTACATACATCTGATGTTTTCATGCTTTATCAAGAGAGATCATATACTTACTTGTTATACTTTAACCAAGTCCCTTTTTAGCTCCTTAAACCATGCAAATCCGTGCTCTAATCAAGGTAGGAGAAAAGGGGTTTGGAAGAGCGCATCAAGATCTACAAAGTACACTAAGGTTTGGCTTGATTTTGGTTAGAATCATGTAGGTTAGGGTTAGGGATTGAAGGTCACGAAGGAAGAAGAAGAAAGCAGAAGAAATATCTAGAAATTGGACTCAAAATGGTTAAAAACCAATGGTGGTATGTAAGTAAACATAATTGGTCAGAATGTCACATTCCCATTGGTTTATACTTCACCAATCACTCTCTGCCACTTGTCATCCCTTGTTTAAATCACCATAACTCACTAATCACGACACATTTGATAATGAAATTTTATAGGCATATCCACAAGACATATATTAAAAATTTTCATGATTTGTATACACCCTAATTCGGACTCTAAGGCCTTCAATTTAAATGAAATATCTATGGTTCCCGAATCAGTATCCTATCATGACCAGATTCAGTAAAAAAACCATATCTTTCATTATAGTTATCATTTTGACCTGATTCTTTCACCACACTCCTACTAAGACTTAGGGCTACAACATTGTTGTCTTATTCTCCTTCAAATTCGCACTCTATAAAGACATAAAATAGGTCAAAAACATAGGCTACGTTTGAGTTCTGAAATCAAGTTTCAACTCCTATGATGTCTAAATTAAAACTCCTCCTTAAAACATCTTATAATTCGTCAATCCACCATTTTCCATTTCCGAAAACATTTATCATCACACCACTCCCTCGCTTTTCATCCATTTAATCTTTTCAAATCACAAATTCATAAATCAAGACACAAATAAATTCACATTTGCACGATAAGCACCTCAAAATCACTCATACCAAAAAATTATCAAGTGAATGCATCTAACACCTTTACGATGATTCCAAATCACAATATAAGTATATAGAGTAAATGCAAGTAACAATTATACATGTGAAATGACACTCTGAATAGTGGATTCCTATTTATAGGAATCGGGTCACTACACAAAGAAAACCTCAGATCTCTAAAACAAGTTAAAAATGATGAAGAATAAGAGAAAACAACCATAGAACAAGAACTATCTGATTTCTCTCTCAAATTTGTGTTCCCTCTCTGCTAATTTGTTGTTTTTGACTTTTAGAGCTCAATATATTTGTTTGCTATAAGTGGGGATCAACTTGGACAAATTACAGCCAATAGAGTGAGAGATCCAGTTGGAATTCTATCAAAAGGTACTACAATTGCGCTTACAAGGAGTACAATGGTGGGTTATGAAACCGTTGTTTAAGTCCTCTACTTCGAAAGTAAAATGGTGGCCTGCTTAGTACAATAATGGGCTTACTGGTTTGCTATTTTTGTCCAACTACCAAATTCATTTTAGCATTTTCTTGGATGTTCTTAGAAAATTGGCTTCCATCTATATTATTAAACATTTAAACATAAAATTCAACTCTTAAACAACAATTGGAAGTAATTATATATAAAATTAACATGAAATATGTGATAAAATCAAAGCCCATTAACCCCCCCAGACTTAATTTTATGCTTAGCCTTAAACAAATCATCCAAACATTCTTTCAAAATAATTCTTAAGCATAGGAAACTTAATTCAAGTCATCCATCAAAATTATTGAATATTTTTCCTCAGTCCTTCATTCAATATGACCACGTAAAAGGTTATACGCATAATTTATCAAATCAAGTCATAAAAGAGATCAAATCATTTCATGGTTCCTCTAATTTATCCTACTTTCATCCCTTCATTCTAAGTATAAAAAGAATATGAACCAAGCTAAAAGTATCATCATCTTAATCAAATCCAAATCCTTTCTCAATTAAACATTATACATAAAAAATTACATAAATGAATGTGAACTTGGATTGTTTAAGAGGTTATTTAATCTTATTACTCAAATATGAACATTTGGTCATGAACATATTTGGTACTTCAATTAAATTACCTCACATCAACTGGCTACTAATATCACTCATAAACTTTAACCAATTGGTTTGAAGCCAATGAAGTAAAATTAAAAAATTGCTCAGTCTTTGACTTTTAAACACTTCTTTTCTTGTCTTTCTTTTTTCTCTTTTTTTCACTTTTTCACTTTATAATTTGCTTTTTAAACAAGGATGAGGTAAATGCATAGAAGATGTAACAATTCTCTTGGAAAATATTCATTTTAAAAATGGAATGTCATAATGATCATAAGAATTTAATCATCAAAACCATGAAATCATTTGAAATTAATTGATCATCAATTATCAAAATTAATAAGATAACATTTTAAATTGTCAAAAGAATCAAAGTCAATAAGAAAAGTGGTTGATGATTAGATAGAGAATCAAAAAAAATTTCCATAACTTACTTATTAATTTAAAAGAGATGATTATGTGAACTGCTAAAGCAAACCAAAAATATAATTAAATGACATTTATCCCTCCCCCACACTTAAGTTAAACATTAGTCACTAATGTTGATAAAGAAAGGTAGTAAATGGGAGAGAAAAAGGAACAAATAGCACCTAAATAGTAGTATGATCAGATGAAAGTCAGGTAGGACATTGATCTTGAAGGAAAAAACTGTAACAACAATTTAAACAGAGAAGCACATGTAAAATACACCAAAAGAATGCTCTAATATGTGTGTGTGTGTGTATGTGTATGTGTGTGTGTGTGTGATAATAAAGTACCCAAAAGGGAGCAGATACATCAACATAACAAAAGTAATAAAAGAAAATACATCATAAGAGAGTATCAAGGGCCATTCAAAAACAAAAAGCCCAAATCTAATAAAAAAACTAGCCTAAAAAATAAAAAGGGCTAATATAAGAAAATTAACTAGTTAGAGGAAATTGCTCACAAATATAATCCCACAAAATACTAAGTTGATTATGAACTACATTAATGCAATTAATAGCATCATCGACCTTAGTCTCAACAAGAAAAATATGATGCTCAAGGAAATGAAGCCAAGCCATCTGATTAGTAGAAGTTGAAGGAGGAGGAATAGAAGAAATTCCAGTAATAAGATGAAAAGAGCAAGGAATTGAAGGAGAAATAGTCATAGGCTTGCCAGCTGTATTTAGAGTGGCTTCAAAGGAAGCCTCATCCATACCTTCCTCAACATCTGCAACTGGAGGAGGGGTGGGAACAGCATTATCGACTCGTTCATCACCCTGAAGTGGTTGTCAAGATAAATTTCTCCAAACTCCACCAACCTTGGCATATGAACTTGACTTCAATCAAGAATATCCAATGATAGAGTTAGGTATAGGTTGCACCACCACCTGGTCCTCAATAGAAACACCTGCCTCGATAGTAACTCTAGTCAATAACACTGGAAAGCATTAATTTTTTTTCTATGTTTGTAGCGAACGATATTCTAAATACTTTGTAAGATAAAGGCAGCTAAGGGCAATCCATCAATAGCACCCAGTCCATGAAACATATTATATAAGAGATAAGTATCATCATACCTTATCTCATTAAGGCCACTTCCCTAAGCATAATATTACAACTCAATAGGGTTACCACAATTCTCTTTTGAACTAATAGTTGATTGGTAGCGTTATAGCTCTTATTAGGAGGCTTGACCAAGTTCAAAGTAGAATAGGCTGTCTCAAAAGAGAAAGAAGGATCTGACTCGACATCATCACCATAGATCCTGTCCACCCGGTGGATATAAGGGTCACGAACATTTGGAAAACCAAGAAGAGTAGAAAGAGAACCTTGAGTAATATGAATAGGTACACCACTTACTATAGAGTGAACCTCTAGAACATAGTTGGCTTCTTTTTCTTCAATGTTGGCATACAGCTCTTTAACTAGCATCAAATAATATAGGTCGACAAGGACCAAAGCATGGTCCTATCACAAGGTATGAAAAATATTTCGTACTTGTAATTTCACATCTAAGGTAGGGGTCAGAGACTTCTCATCAATGAACTTGTTAGGTAAGCAATAATGAAAGCACCGAGCATTTTCTGCACTGGAAAAATTAGAAGGCTCAAGAATAGCCCTTTTTCGGGAGCTAGAAGTGCCTTGGAATTGTTGAGGGGACATGATAAACCTTAACATAGAAATTTGAGATTCATAGTAGATTTAAAAGTTTTGAGGACAAATTGATACAAAAATCGTGTAGAGCTCTGAATTTATGAGATTTTGATACCAAAATCCCTAATTTTAGTGGAGATTTGAGTCAAAATTTGAAGAATTTAGGGTATGGGAGATGAAACTCACCGAGAGAGAGAGGACAAGGAAGAGAGATAGAGAAGAAAAGAGGAACGACAGTATTTCTAGCTTAATCAAGAGTAAAATGACGACTGCTTAGAGTGTAATGATGCCATTTTACTCTGCTGTTTTACTCTTAGAAAACTAGAACAGTGGCCTAAGTGAGTAGCTCCCCACCATTTAAAAAGCTCGGGTTACTCCTTGAGATGAGCTAAATTTTAATTTTCAAGCTCCAATTCACTTGTAAATTACCATAAGACAAAATAAAGATTAAATGATTTCCTAACTAAATTACTAAAGATACTGCTGAAAAAAAAACTAAACCCAATTAAGTTAGGTGGGATTAAACTTCTAAGAGGGAAGAAAAAAAATAAAAAGAGTGTAGAAAGGAAAACTTAAAAAAACCTAAGGAAAATAATATTAAGAAAATCTAAATAACTTAAAAGAAACCTTAAGAATTGATCAAATTAAAAAAAATTTACAAAAGAAAAATAAAAAGCTAGAATTTAAGAAGTTCTTTTAAGAAAAGCTTGTAAAAGAGACTATTAAACTAAACTTAATTTACAAAGCTTAAAATAAGATAATAAATCAATTAAAAACAAGAAAAGGGAACTAAAAAGAGACTAAAATTAAGAAATATTACTAAAAATAAAAAGACTAAGACAAAAACAAATGAAACAAAAGACAACAAGAAACCTAAAACCTTGAAAAAGAAAACTAAAGACTCAATTGGAAAAGAAACAAAACACACTCGTACTTAGATAGGTGACATATAACATAACCTAAAAAGGGTCTGAAGGAGTGAAAATCTTTACTTGTTCCTTGACGCTATTAGGCAAGTAAAGTTTGGCCCTTTGTCCATTGGCTTTAAAAGGTAACTATTCATTGGAAACTTCAATGGTACTATAAGGATAGACATTAAGAATAGTATAAGAACTAGTCTAGTGAGATCAATTTTTTTCAGGAAAAAGTTTCAAACGAGAATTATAAATTAGAACTTTATCACCAACTTTAAATTCAGGAGGAACAATGTTACTATCATGCCATTTCTTCGTTCTTTCCTTATATATTTTTGCATATTCATAGACGCAAAGAAAAAATTTATCCAATTCATTTCATTGAAACAACCTTTTTTTTGCCAACTTGCCTTGAATTGAAATTTAAGAAATTAATTGTCCAAAATGCCTATGCTCCAATTCCACAAGTAAATGACAAGATTTACCATAAATCAAATGATATGGAGACATATTAATAGGTGTTTTGAAAGCAATACAATATGCCTATAATGCATCATCTAATTTTAAAGACTAATCCTTTCTAAATGCATTAACTGTCTTTTCAAGAATTCTTTCAATTTCTCTAATAGAATTTTCCACTTGACCGCTTGTTTGCAGATGATAGGGTGTGGCAACTTTATGTATTACACCATATTTGGATAAAAGAGAATCAAATTGCCTAATGCAAAAATGGTATCCTCCATCACAACTATAGTTCTAAGTGTATCTAATCTTGTAAAGATGTTCCTTTTTAAGAATTTTACCACCGCTCTTGCATCATTGGTAGGTAATGCAATTGCTTAAACCTATTTGCTTACATAATCAACTGCTACTAAAATATAATGATTAAAAAATGATTTAGGGAATGGTCCCATAAAATTAATGCCTGGAACATAAAAAATTTCACAAACTAAAATGTTACTTAATGGAATTTCATGTCTTCTTTAAATGTTTCAACTTCTTTGGCATTTATCACAAGATTTTACAAATTCAAATGCGTCCTTAAACAATGTTTAGCAATATAATGTTGATTCCAGAACAGGAGCAGTTCTAATCGGGCCAAAGTTCCCTCCAGCTTCTTTTGAATGAAAATGAATTAAAATTGAAGGCACTTCAGTATAAGCTATACATCTCCTTTTGATACCATCTCCACAAATCTTAAACAAGTATGGATCATACCAAAGAAACTTCCTTACATCCAAAAGGAACTTCTTTTATTATTAATAAGAAAAATCATAAGGAATAACATGGCCAACTAACTAATTATATAATCATCATACCATGGTAAGTCATCCTTAACTGATAGCAAATGACAAATGCTCTTCAGGAAACATTTCTTTAATGTCTTGAATAAGTCCATTTTCCAGTACTTCCTCATTTAACCTTGATAGATAGTCAGTAACAAAATTCTCATCACCCTTTTTATCATTAACTTCAATATCAAACTCTTGCAACAATAAAATTCATCTAATCAATCTTGGCTTAGTATTAGGTTTTCTCATTAAATAATTCAAAGTCGCATGATCAGTATACATTATCACTTTTGATAAAATTAAGTAAGAATAAAACTTAACAAATGTAAAGACAACATTTAGCATCTCTTTCTCAATTGTTGTTTAGTTCTTTTGGGCATCATTCAATGTCCTACTTACATAATAAATGGGATGGAAAATCTTGTCCTTCCCTTGGCCAAAAACTGCTCCAATAGAAAAATTGCTTGCATCATACATTAACTCAAAAGGTTGAGACCAATATGGTGAAACTAAAATTGGTGCACTTGTAAGCTTAGCTTTAAGAAGTTCAAAAGAGTGCATACACTTATTGTCAAAGTTAAATGTTGTATTCTTAGTTAAAAGATCAGTAAGAGGCTTAGAGATTTTTGAAAATTTCTTTCATAAATATCTTATAAAATCCAACATGACCCAAGAAACTCCTGATTTCTCGAACTGAATTCAAATGTGGTAGTTAAGAATTGAATTCTATCTTAGCCAGATCTACTTCTATGTCTTTACTGGATATCTTATGACCCAGTACTATACACTCATGTACCATAAGGTGAAACTTTTCCTAACTCAATACCAAATTTATCTCTCTACATCTCTTAAGAAACTTATCAAAATTTTCCAAAAAGAGGCAAAAGACATTCCAAACACTGAAAAATCATTCATAAAAACTTCAATACAAGATTCAATCTTATCAAAAAAATAGCTAACATGCAGCATTGGAAAGTGGCAGAGGCATTACACAGCACAAAAGGCATACGCCTATAAGCGAATGTTTGATAAGGAAAAGTGAAAGTAGTTTTCTCTTAATCCTCAGGGGCTACCAGAATTTGTAAATATCTACTTTATCCCTCCAATGTACAATGAAAGCTATGCCCCTCCAATATTTATATAACTTAATCAATGAAAGGAAATGGAAAATGATCTTTGCTAGTAGCTTAATTTGATTTTCAATAATCAATGCAATGCACATACCCCACCCTATGACCTTCCCTGTTGCTAATTGCTCATTATGGTCATTTTGAATCACAGTGATACCTCCTTTTTAGGTACCACTTAAATTTGACTAGCCCAACGTGAATCAAAAAATAGGCTAAATTATTCATGCATCTAACAACTTAATCACTTCATTCTTCACAAAATCCTTCATTTTAAGATTTAATCTACGCTACGGTTAAACAAAGGACTTACTTCCTTCTTCCATAAAAATATTATGAGTACAAACTAAAGGGCTTAATCCTTTGATGTCCAAAATTGTCCAGTCTATAGCCTTACTATGCTCTCTAATACTCGCAATAACTTGCCCTCCACACCTTCATTCAAAGATGATGATATTATAATAGGCAACTGTGATGGGGAACTTAGGAAAGCATACTTAAGATGCAAAGGAAGGGGCTTTAGTTCTAAGTCTAGTGGGTCTTCTGTTGATGGCTTTGATAAATGATTAATAGCCCTTTCCAAAGTCTCAAATCTCTTTAAAGGATACCACCCTGAAGCTACCTACCTTGCCTAAAAATTTAGCCATTTCTTTTTCATTTGGGTCTATTGACTAAGCATGAGTTAACACCTTCTATAAAATATCAGTATATAATATCATTAAAGGGTCACTCATACGATAATGAATTCCTATAAAATTGCAACAGTCATTGTCCATTGGGTGCTGCATTACTTTAGACATATCAAATTCTACTTTCTCATCTTAGATATGCATAATTAATTTTCCCCCATGCACATCAATTAGTGCATTTGCTATAGCCATAAATGGCCTTTCAAGAATTATATGCATCTTATAATCTTATTACATGTCTAATACCAAGAAATCCACAGGAAAAATAAATTTATAAACCTTTACTAAAACATCCTCGATAATTCCACTTGGATAAGAGATAGAACGATATGCTAACTGTAAAGAAACTGTTGTAGGCTTATGTTCTTCTAACCCTAATTTCCTAAAAATAAAGAAAGGTATTAAATTAATACTAGCAACAAGATCCATAAGTTCTCTCTCTATTTGTAAACTACCTATAGTACAATGAATGGTAAAATTACCAGGGTCCTTCAATTTAGGTGGCAGCTTCTTCAATAAGATTGCAGAACATCCTTCATTTAGTTTCACAGTTTCATAGTCCTCTAATTTGCACTTCTTTAACATAATGTCCTTTAAAAACTTTGCATAGCCTGGAATTTGTGTTATGCCTTCAAAAAATGGGATATTAATATGCAATTTCTTGAACATTGAAACAAACTTCCTAAATTACTTATCTAACTTTGCACTCTTTAACTTTTGAGGGTAAGGGATTTGAGGTTAGATTTGATCTTGACTTTCACTAACCGCTTCCTTACCCTTCTCTTTCTTCTATACTGCTTCCACCACTGTTTCATAATTCTGCTCACTCATTTCTTCACCCTTCTTTTCTATCTCTCTATTCTCCACTTCCTTACCACTTCTTAAAGTAATGGATTTCACATGCTCCCTAAGATTGCCTTCAGTTGTACTGGGTAGCTTAACAAGAAGCCTTTCTTGCAAAAGCTTAGCTATTTGGCCGACTTGAGTCTCTAGGTTTTTAACTACTTCGTGATTTTTCAATCGAGACTCATTACCCTAAATGAATTTCAACATTGTTTCTTCTAAATTTATTTTTCTAATGGAGGTTTAATTGATCTAAATCTTGGGGGTAGAGCCCTTTGTGTCTAGGCAAGAAGTTGGTAAGTGTTTTGATTTTCTTTCCAAGAGAAGTTTGAGTAGTTTCTCCATCCAAGATTGTAGGTATTTGAATATAGGTCATTCCATTTCCTATTATATCTCACATATTGTGCTTGATCAGGATCTCTAGCAAAGGGGCTACCTACTTGGCAATCCAATGACATGTGAGAGGTGCTACCATAATGCTCACATTCAATTGGATTTATAACTCCCCTACTTCCAACACCATTTACCAAACTATCCAATTTCTTATTCAAAATATCCATCTAAGTTGCTAACATAACTGTATCATTGATAGCATGCATCTCAGATGGTCTTCGTGGTTGGTGTTCAGAGTTATATTGAAAACTATTAGTTGTCATATCTTCAATAAGGTTATATGCTTATTTTTTAGTCTTATGCATAAAACTTCCGCCAATTGCGGCATATATAATGCATCGAGTAAAGGGTGTGAGGCCTGTATAAAATATGTCCACTTGCTGTCAAGTATTAAAACCGTGCCTAAGACACTTAACTAAGTTTTTCCTATATCTTTCCTATGGCTCATACAAGCTATCATTTTCATATTGCACAAAGGAACTAATTTCAGTTTTCATTTTGCAATTTTTGTAGGCAGGAAAAACTTAGTTAGAAACAAGTTCATTAATTCATCCCTTATTGTAATTGAACTAGCCGAATGGCTATTAAGCCATGCTTTAGCCTTGTCTATAAGAGAAAAAGGGAATAATTTAATCCTAATAGTATCATCAAGAACTCCATTACTCTTGAAAAGATCATATATATCTAGAAAAATTTATAAATGTTAATTTGGATCTTCAAAAGCTGTTCGACTGAACTGAAAAGATCTAACTATTAAGATTATAATATGAGGGATTTCAAAATTATTGCCATTGATCCTATACTACACAATGCTAGCTATAGATTGCCCTCTATTTCCTAATGCTAATCCATCATAGTTAAAGGTCTAGCACCCTCCCGAGGTCTGTTTTTTATTTGTTTTGGTGGGTCTATTTCTGATTTAAATGATTGATCACTATAATTCTCTACTCCTATAAATTCATATGTGCTTGCTTGAGTTTCTTTCTTTTGCTTCCTAAGTGATCTCTCAGGCTCTAAACCAAATTTTAATTTCCCGAATTTTTTTCCGTTAGTTAGCATACAAACTAAAGGATAAAAGGAAATAAAACAAGCTAACTAATTAACAAAAACTAACAAAATTTATCACATGCAATAAAAAAAACAAGGAAAAAATTTTAAACACTTTAAACAATATAAACAACTCTAAAGTAATCTTCACCAAATGGTGGTCCTAATATTCCAATTATGAATAGCATCGTTCACTGGTAACGGCCTAAAAAACTTGTTGGTTGGTTTTATATGAAGGCTAATTAACTCAAATAATTCACAATTTATGTTCTTTAAGCACAGTTTTTCTCAAATTGAATTTAAACCAACACTGATGGCAAGGACACCAATCACAAGTAATATATGGAAGTATCTAATTTCCAAGTATCGTTCCCACAGGGATCTAAACTAAATTTCAAGGACTAGCCTCAATTTAAATCACAATTATCTAGAGATTCAAATGCAATTGAAATCAAGAACTAAGACGATTAATTAAACTTAAAACTATGAAGTTATGTAGAATAACTTAGTCGATAAAAGAACTTGTCTAATTGAATAAAATAAGTTAGGAAATACTCTTCAATGATCAATATGGATTAAAAATGGATTAGGAGGTGTTAGGGGTCAAATTGATAGAGTTTTAATAGTAAATATTTTTAATTATTACTCCTATTTCAATGCTTAATTATTAAATTTATGTATTATTATGTTTAATTTGTAGGATAGAGCTTGATGATGAAGATTGGAGAAAAAACTTGAAGAATCCTGCCCATTTATGTTTATTAACAACCCCCTGACAGGGTAATCCTGCCCATTTATGTTTATTAACAACCCCCTGACAAGGTCATGTTAATGGAAGAACAGGGGGCCATTTAAGGGTGCAGCATTCGAGCATTAACAACGCCTTCACAGGGTGATGTAGATTGAAGGCAGGGTGTCGTTGATAGCAACAGTCAATAATTTCAGCTCCAAATCTCCAAGATGTCATCTCTGGTGTATCATTAATTAATTTTCTTATCTTCTAGCACATGTGAGAGGGGTTGGTAGCCTGTAAAAATAAAATAAAACACAAAAGAAACTCAGAGGATTAGAGATAGATCATATTTGCCAATAGTTAGAGATAATTCTCATTCTCTCTTCTTAGTTATTTAGTTTCGAACACTTTGTTCCTTAAATTTTTATGTTGTTTCTGGACTTCTAAACATCTGAGCTTGGTGTATAAACATAGTTTTGAGTTTATAAATCACATTCATGGGGTTTCTAACTCAGATTACTCATTATTATGCTCTTATTTTCGGATTAATCAAAGTATTCATTCTTAAGCTTATAACCTTCTATGTTCTTTGATTTTTCTGCAAGTTTGATTCAAATTAAGGGCTATGCTACAATCCAGATCAAGTTGGGAGTTATAAGATACATCCAAAAGTTCTACAAACCTGTTTTGTACACTCTAAACTCATTAATTCAGCCTATATTTATAGATCTATCAAGATATGTTGCATAAGTTGTATAATTTGTATATCTTGATCAATATGTGTGACTAATTCATTTTTATTGTCAAGGATTGATGTTTGTATGATTTAAGAGAGCTTAAAGGCATGTTAAAGGTTCTGTATTTTGTTTATTGAAGGTTTTAATGAACTGATTTTAGGCTAGCCACTTAAGATTAGTGTTTAAGATAGTTTATGCATGAGAAATCATCTTAAATTGTTAGAAAAATCAATAAGCAACAAGAATTAGTCCTTGAATGACCAAACCTAGATTTTTTGTGAAAGTTAGAGATTTGAGATTAAATTTTCAGAACTCGCCTTCTTGAAATTAAATTCCATTAACTTGATTTAAAGTATAACCAAACTTTACACAAGATTAAATGGAGAAAAAGCAAAGTCTTAACCATATCTTTGTTTTGATTTTGTGAAGGACTTTAATTAGATCTTAAATGTGTTTAAAGCTCAATTTAATCATCAATCATCTAATCCTTAGCCAATTTACTCATTTGGTAATTTACAAAATTTTTTAGAAGTAATTAAAGATCATTTTTGAAGTGTTTAAGCCAAGTTAGTCTAGTTTTAGCAATTTTCAAATTTTTTAATCAAATTGTTCGCATTTTTCCTAAATAATTGTAATCTGATCGACCTAGTAATTAAGCAATTCTTTTCCCCATGAGATCAACATTTAGCATCTGAAATTTACTCCATTATATTACTTTTGTGATAGGTGTACTTGCCTTTATTCCATTGGTTTTCAAAGTAAAATCGTTTCAAAATCATTCAAAGTTTTAAAGTCACCTAACCAACGCAACATGTTTTTAGCGTCGTTGCCAGGGAATAGATGGTCTTAATATTAGGAAAATTAGTTTCAATTAATTTATGACTTGTAAAATTTTATTTTTATAATTTTTTTGAATTTTTCTACATTTATTTTCTATTTATTTTGTTTTGTGTGTTTTCTTTTTTCTTCCTTAGTTTACTTGCTTTGTTTGCTTATTTTCTTTTATCTAGTATTTTGTTCGAATTTGTATGCATTCTCAAGGATGCAATCCTAAGTCAGTAGACTTCGATCTAGAACTTAAGCACACGTTGAGAAAGAAAAAGAAAGAAGTGCAACTCTGTTTGAGGAACATGTAGTTGTAAGACCCTTAAGTAGAAAATAGGGAACCAACCATGATGAACTTAGCCTTAGGAAACCGAGGTAAACCTGTGGCTAGCATTGTGTGGCCCAGAGTCAATGCAAATAACTTTAAAATCCCATATAGTATCATTTCAAGGGTTAGGTCCTCCCAATTTAGAGGTTGAGCTTTACAAGATCCTAATGAACACCTTTAAAATTTTCTTGATGTTTGTGATCTTTTCAAGAGCAATGTTGTCTCTGATGATGTAATTAGGCTTATACTTTTCCTTTTGTCTATTAGAGACAAGGTGAAAGCCTGGTTGTTAACACTTCAACCTAGTTCTATTACTACATAGGATGAATTGATGAAATTTTTCCTTGCTAAATTTTTTCCACCTACTAAGATCACGAAAATGAAAAATGAGATCAGTTCTTCCATGCAATATAAGAATGAGAGTCTATTCGAGGCATAGAAATAGTTTAGAGAGATGCTTGTAAAGTGTCCAAGTCATGGATTCAATACGTGGCAGCAAGTTGATATCTTTTACACTGGATTGACACTTTCAACTCGGAGCACCATTGATACTGCAGTTGGAGGCAATCTAATGCCCAAGACTGCGACTGAAGCCTACAATCTGATTACAGATATGGTTACATATAGTTTTTTAATACAATTATGAACATCATCCAAGGAAACCACATGGGGTTCATGAAATTAATGACACAGTAGCTCCAGAGCTCAACTAAAAGTACTGAATAAGAAGATTATTAGTTTGATGACTGGTTCTAGTAGTAGTTCTCAAAAGATGGATTGTTAAAGTTGTGGTAGTATCTCTCATTCATCATTAAAGTTTCAAAAAGGAAGTACTTTTGCCCGAGAACCCAAACAAGCCCAATTTGTTAGTAATTTCAATAGGCAAAGAGGAAATCCCTTTTTTAAATACCTATAATCCCAGTTGGAGGAACCATCCTAATTTTTCATGGAGTAACAATCAAACTACCTGTAACCACCTTAATAAGTTCAAGCTAATCCTCAAAGACTACCTTCACCTGGCTTTAGTGCCAACCAACCTCAAAGAGAAGGACCAAATTTTGAAGAGACAGTTCTTAAGTATATCCAATCCAATAAGTCTAGAATGCAAAATCATGAAGCATCAATCAAGAACTTGGAGACTTAAGTTGGATAAATTGCTCAATTCTTATAAGAAAGGCTACCCGGTAAGCTTCCTAGAACAACCAAAGCTAATCCTAGAGAGCATGCAAAGGCGATTACTTTAAGAAGTGGAAAAGAGATTGAGAGTGAAAGGGAGAAGGTAGAAGAGAAAGGTAAGCAAGTGATGATGGAGAGTGAAGAAGATAGAAAAGAAGAAGGACATGACAGAAGAGAGAGATTTAAGGATGAAAAAAAGAAGAAAGAGAAGGATGATAAGGGTGCAAGTTCAAATAAGCCACCTAGGTTATTCGTTGATCCAAATGTACAACCCTACAAGCCTAGGATACCATACCCATAAAGATTGAAGAATGCACACTTAGATAAGAAATTTGGGAAATTGTTGGAGATGTTTAAGAAGTTGCATATCAATATCCCATTTGCTAAGGCAATTTCCCAAATGCCTTCTCATGCGAAGTTTTTGAAGGAAATCCTGTCTAAGAAGAGAAGGTTAGAGAAGTATGAGACTATAAAGCTTAATGAAGAGTGTTCTGCTATCCTATTGAAGAAGTTATGTGAGGACTTGCTCCTCCACATGACATGTCGTACATACGTACCATACCATGTCGGGATATCGTAGCTGCGGTCCACTACTTTCTTACGCGTTCACCACCGCTCGAACCCATGACCTACCGCCTTGCAGTCTAATGGGGAGCACGGTGATTACCATTAAG
>JAOXYD010000756.1:0-15727 GCA_028565735.1 Pinacopodium congolense | reverse complement strand
CCTAAGCTTTAAGCCTATTACCTAAGTCTGAGGCATAACCAAACCCCAGGATAGGACTAATAGAGATAAGTCAGTGTTTTAACCATAGCGCTGCCTTGAATTAGAGAAGACCCTAGATTAAGCATAACTGATCCATCAATTAAATCATTAACTACTAAAGCTTAACCAAATAATTTAGGAAAAGCAACCTGCGACTCTGTTACAATAGATTGGAATTTTTCTAGGATTTTTAGATTAGCTTTTACTTATTTATTTTCTTAAATCATAAAGCTGAATGTTCTCTAGATAATTGTAATCCAATTGACCTAGTACTTACATCCTATAAACTTCCTCGTGGGATCGATATTCGGAGTCTTAAGTATACTCCACTTTATTACTTGATTCGACCGGTATGCTTGCCGAACGTTGGTCTCGAATTAAATTGTTAAATTGTGCAATTG
This sequence comes from Pinacopodium congolense, assembly GCA_028565735.1. Lineage (NCBI taxonomy): Eukaryota > Viridiplantae > Streptophyta > Magnoliopsida > Malpighiales > Erythroxylaceae > Pinacopodium > Pinacopodium congolense. Next base: position 15,287 of record JAOXYD010000756.1, on the reverse strand, counting down.
TGCATGAAAGATAGATTAATTTTAGCTAATTTTGTATGTGGCCAACCTTAAACAGTATCCACTTTACCCTTTTCAAATCCATTTTCAAGAAAAAATGTAGTTAATGTATCATATCATGCTTTAGGGGGTTGTTTTAAACTATATAATGCTTTGGATAGTTCAAAAACATGTTCGAGTACATCATGAAATTCAAAATTGGGGGGTTGCTCAACATACACTTCTTGTATAAAACCAATCAAAAACACACTTTTAACATCAATTTGAAAATTTTTAATACCTATATGAGATGGAAATGTAACTAAAAGATAAATCTAGGTATGGGTTATAGTTTATTCCTTCTTCTTGGTTATACCATTTAGCTACTAATCTAGCTTTTTTCTAAAATATTTACTTGTTCATCTAATTTTTTCTTAAAATACCATTTAATACATATTATTGGGTGACCTATAGGTCTAGGTACTAAAGTAGAAACCTTGTTGTATTCAAATTGATTTAATTCCTCATTCATAGCTAAGATCCAATTCTCATCATCTGAAGCTTCTTCTATAGTTATAGGTTCAATCTTTGAAATACAGGCAAGATGTGATAAATTAAAATGAGAGCAAGTTCTACCCCTTGGTGGATATCACTTATAATTTGGTAAGAGGGATGATCCCTTTTGTATTTCCAATCTCTTGGTAGTTCTTCATCTATCCTTTCTTCACTTGGTTCATAGTACGAGCCATTTCTTGTAAAGATATATTATTTCTTTCTACTACAACATTTTTTATGGTTTCCTAGGTGTAGAAAAGTTATGAGAAATTCCATGATCATTACAAAAATGTTCAAACATGTCATTATCGAATGTTCTACCATTATCACTTCTAATAGATGCAATAGACAATGATTTTTCATTTTTCATTTTCTTTGCAAACCTATTAAACGATTTAAAGCATTAAACATTTGTACTAAAAAACAAAACCCAAGTAAAAAGACTAAATTCATAAACAATAATAAAAGCATATGATTTTCTTCCTAAGCTAGCTACTCTAGTAAGGCCAAAAAGATCCATATGAAGTAATTCAAGTGGTCTAGAAGATGTTACTGACTTTATGTTTTAAAAGGAGCTTCTTATTTGCTTTCCCATTTAGCATGCTCCACATACTTTTATTTTTCTCACACTTCATGGTTGGAGGACCTCTAACAAGTTTATTTGAATTAAGCTTTGAGATGAGATCCATACTCACATGTTTAAGCCGTCGATGGCATGTCCAAACACACTCTTTTAAAGAGATCAAACACTTATCTTCAAGATTTGTTACATCGTATAAATCAACAATATAAATGTTTCCTTCTCTTTTTCCCAACAAAACAATACTATCATCATTCATTTTAGATACAATGCATTCATCTCCTATAAAGCTAACTTTGTAACTTCTATCATATAATTGACTAACACTCAACAGATTATACTTTAAACCTTCAATGAGCAGTACATTATCAATCAAAGGGCAATTATCTTTACCTAATTTTCTAATGCCAATTACCTTGCCCTTGCATTATCACCAAAGGTGATGAATCTTCCATCCTTACTTTTGAATGTGATGAACTGTGAGGGATCACCAGTCATAAATTGTGAACAATAACTACCTACATACTATTTGTTTCTCCTTTTAATTTCTTACAAAATAAGAAAATAGATATAGGTACCCATCTTATTTTGGGTTCTTAACTGTTAGCAATATACCTAACTCATCCTTTTAGTATTAATAATCTCTAATTTATAAAAATCGAGATAGAGTACTATAAAGAATTAATAATGAAGTTTAACATATAAGATGGGGGAATAGCCTATCAGTTGATCGAATTGGTATATCAGTCAATCAACATGTGCAAGAAGAAATAAAATAATAATTTGTAAACACACAATAATTCGTATGCACAAATAAAACAATCATTTATAAACACACAATAAATAAAACTAGCGTACATCTGAAGGATTTATCTAACTTTTGGGAGCCAAATCATTTTGGTTGTCTATGTATTATACATTATATGTTCATTACATAAGTTATTCAAGTGATCATAACATAAATGTAAAACATGACCATAAAGTTTGCAATAAGAGAAAAATAATAAAGGATTGTAAGGTATATATAAGTTTCTAGGTCTAAAAATATTGTGAGTCCTTTGAAAATATTGTCTAGATAAAACAAACGATTTTCTATCATTTACTTTTCTTTAAACAATATTTCTTAAGATTTTGAGCATACATGAAAGCATAATGTCTAGATTGTAATTTACTAGGTGCATTATGAACAATTTAGATGAGCATTCATCTTCTAGGTTCTTCCCCTTAACAAAAATAGTTTTGCTTATGGATGATTCATTTTTATATCCTAGACCTTGTTTATTGTTTCCAAATTTTTGAACACTCAACAATATTTCTAGTTTTTATTTTCCCTTATTAAATTTTTTAAATGATTCTTTAAGAAATTAAATTTCTTTCTCTAAGGACCTATTTTCTTTAACTAGTTCATCAATGTCTTTGTTAATCAAAACCATGTCCTTTATAATATTTTCATTTTCTTATTTGCATGTAGCTAACTCTTCTAAGGTTCTTTTATGATTTTCATGCAATTCCTTGTTTTTATTGGTTAACTCTCCTATGTGTTCTAACACTTCATCATAAGAATAATCACATTCATATTCATTTTTAGTAGGAGAGGGACATACCTCATTATATAGCATAAAGTATAAGCTGGATATTTCCTCTTCTTTATAATCACTTGACTTAAACCAGGCAACTTTTAATGCTTTCTTTTTTCTTGGAGTCTCTCTTTTCTTTCTTCCATGCCTTATTTTCCTTTATTTCATCTTTTTCCTCTTCTTCTTGTAAGTGTGGACATTGCAATCTCAAGTGTCCTTTTTCACCACATTCGAAACACGTTATGTTAGATAATTTATTTTTAGAAAAAGGTGTACTTTTTCAATGTGTTGAAGCATTTTACATGAACTTCTTTAGCCTTCTCATGATAAGTGCAAGTTCCTCATTTTTAATTCCAAGCAGTAATTCTTCATTATCACTCTCATCCTTTTTGTTCACTTTAAATGCTACATTTTTCTTCTTCTACATTTCTTAATATTTATTGATATTCTTTATCCTCATCTCATACATCAACAATAAACCAATGAGTTCGTTGAAAGGAAATGTGTTAAGATCCTTAGCCTCTTATATTGTTGTCACCTTTGCTTCTCATGTCTTTATTAGAGACATTAAGATTTTTCTAACAAGCTCAACACTAGAATAGGTCTTACTTAGAAAATGTGTATAAATAGAAGAAATATTATCAATATGCATCATTCTAAACAATTCATAATTGTAAGTAAGCATGCTTATCCTGGTTTCTTTAATGTGTTTAGTACCTTCATGTGTGATTTCTAATGTATGCCATACATCATATGCAGTTTCACATATAGAGATCCTATTATACTCTTCCATACTCAAATCACAATACAAAATATGCATGGCCTTACAATTTAAGGATATCAATCTCTTTTCTCCTACATTTCATTCATTTCCTTTCTTTAACACTAGTACATTTCATACAAGTTTGGTAGGTAGAGTAAAACTTTATGGCACCATCGTCCATAGTTCGGCATTCTCAACCAATAAGTAACATCTCATCCTATTCTTCTAATACATGTAATTGTTACCATCGAAATAGGATGTGCTATGTGGATTATGACACTCTAAGCTAGATAAAGAAGCTACATAATTTATGAAATGTGCCATTTGATCTTTACTTACTAATTTTTTAGAAGTACCACTCTATGTGAGACCTATGCTCTGATACCACTTGTTGGTCCTAAATGACACCTAAGACAAGGGTAAGTTAGGTTCCAAAAACTTTATGCAAATTACAAAAATGATACTATAAAGAGATGTGCCAAAACTAAACAAAAATAGATAAATATGGACACATGAAAAGAAACAAACTTATACTTATTGAAAAAGAGATAAACAATACAAATGAAAATGTTATAATGACTTACAAACTCCTTTTAAGAGTCAAGGATAAACCTCTTGTTTTTTTCTAAGGATTAAGAATAACCTTGCCAAGTTAATTTTGAAGGATCAAGAATAACCTCTCTAATACAAGATCTTTGTGAAAAATAATACTCAAAGGTAGCACAATTACAAGCCACACAAAACTTTACTTAAAATGAAAATAACAGTACTCAAAAACACTTTCTCAAGACACAATATAATTCAAAATTTACTTGATATTACTCATTGTAAAAACACTTTTTTTTTCTTCTCCTTGCTAATCCTTCAATTTTTACTTTTAATCAAGATCAAATAGTCATTGTGCAATCTCCAACGTTCATCTTTGTCATTAATAATTATTGTTGTTGCATAATATGATCGTTCCTGATCTTTCACTCCATAATCTTCTCATTCAAGCAATTGGTAGGAGGCGTTTGGTAGACCAGCATTTTTGTTTTTCTTCATTTGGTCAATCAATACATTAGATTGGTTGACTAATCACTATTCACTCATCATTCAGTCGATCGGTTGCTTCATGCAGTCAATCGATTCCCTGCACAAATGCATTTGGTCGACCGATATCATTTTGGTCGATTGAAAGTTTATTTTAATCAATTTGTTCACCATTCGGTCTATCGACTCTCTTTTAGATGATTGTTCTTATTTAGCCTATGTTTTGCTAGATTTCTAACTCTTAGGTACTTCAGCCTTTCATACTACAACAAAATACTTATTCCTATCACACATGAAAACACAATATTCGTAGCAAAGGTGATTTCCATCATCAAAATTAGGTAGAACATCCTTGTTTTCAAAAAAGTCCTTATGAGTTTTAATGGTTTCTTCGTTAAATTTTCTAGATTTCTGCAATTTTCTTCTTCTCTTCTATTCTTTGATATGCCTTTTTCTTACTTGGAGGGCCAGTTCACCTTTGATTTGGGTCATTTTATCTCTTATGTGTTCATTTTATAGGTGTTTACCCTCTATGCCTCTAAGAATGAAGTACATTGTTTAAAAATCTATCCCTCATATTCAAGTTGAAGTTGGTAGGCATGGAGCAAGGGACATTGTTGTAGATTATGATCTTCATTTCCCATCTATTATAAGCAACAAGGTGAGTGCTATACACTTTTTAAAGCTAGAACCATTATTACTCCAAGGTATTTCCATTTAGAACTTTGGAACAGATAGGTCTTAAAAAAAAGGTCTTGAAGTTGGCTAAAAAGTGTGGCTGGGAATCTTTTGTGCATATAGATTATCCTATTTATAAAGAGCTTACACTTTAATTTGTCATTTGATTGCGTTATGAATTCAAGAAATCAAATGCTTTTTGGATTTAATTAAGAGGCTAAGCTCATAATTCGAATGAATAAGTGTTTAATAAGATTTAAAAATCACATGTTAAAGATACACATCAAGACTTTCAAGTTTCAGTATATTGGAAATACTTAACTAAATTCGGTGATTTCAATGCTCATAATGCTTTAAACACATACATCATAAATAAAAAACATTTGGTTCTGCACAAGTTTATATAGTATGTCATCTTTATCAAGATCCAAAGAAATAAATGTTCTAAAAGGAATTGTTTTTATTGTTTTGCATGGATGCCAAAGTTAAGTTTCACATATCCTTTTACATTTTTCTTGGTTTAGTCCGATCTATTATCAAACAGAGCAACTATTTAGGAATTGGGTACATTGCTACTACCTTGGCTTAACATTTTTCAATTACTACTAATGGTTTAACTATAATATGTTGTGAATATTTTAATATCTGATATTTTAGATAAGATGAGATTCTGGAGCACCACAATATAGAACTTCAAAACCCTCATTCTCATACTACTGTTAAACACAAGTTCACCCAAAGAGCCTCTAGTTCCATTGCTGCATTTGAATCAAATGATAAATCTAGTGATGAATCTAAGGAGTCAGGTTGGCAATGAGTGCTCAATGTCTCGAGGCAAACAATTAAAAGATGTAGAATCGCATGGGTCACATGGATGAATAATTGAAACTAATAGCATGCCAATAATTATATCTCACCAAAAAGGTGCTCAAATCCTTCGCGATGCAAGGGCTTCAAGTTTCCTCCCAATGCCATAACCCTACGTTCTCTATAAGTTTTCTAGTCCCTCTCTCTTTTATTTACGTTTTGTCTCTTTTACATGTTTGTTATGTTTCTTTTAGTGTTTGTTGCTTTTTAGTGTTTCTTTGTTTATTGCTTTCTTCGTTGTTAGTGCTTCCTTCACATATTGAGGGAAATGCGTTCTTTAAGTGTGGGGAGGTAACACATAAATTGCATTTTATGCATTTTGTATGACATTTTGTTTGTAAGCATTCATCTTGTATTTTGCTCATTTTTTGTTTTTATATGCATTTTGGTATCATTATCTGAGATTTGCAAAAATTTGAATACATAAATTGCATGACTTTAAATGGAATTGGGTTAACTAAGAACATTACTATTGGAGTAGGGAAGAAGTATGACATTATGAAGTTTACTTATGATTTTCATTCCATTGAAATTTTAAATTAATAAGGATATTGCATACATTTTCTTACTTCTTTGACATTTGGTTGAATGAACTTTATACGACAATTTGACTTAATTGGTAAACGTTATGAGTGATCATTCATGGATAGAATTGATTAGAGAGTTACATAGGGTCACAAAATTATTGAAATAAGAAATGTAATGACTACTATGCTAACTCCTAGTGTGATTAAAACAAATTAAATGAAAAAGGAAATAAAAGTAAAGCCAATAGGCTAGTTGTGACATGTGATTTGGTTGAGTAACTGAGGGTATGCCCCTAAAGACATACACCTTCATGTAAAAAGGCCAAATGACACTTTGAATTTGCTGAAGAACATCACTTAGTTGTGTAACCAGAGGTGTACTCCTAATGGAATGGACCATCACATAAAAAGGCTAAGTGGTTGTTCTTAGCCAATTAAAAAAGAAATTGAAGTTTAAGGGAAAAAGGCAAAACCTTTTGATATCTTCTTTCAAAATCAATAAATTTCATGAGTGGTTATAATAGTGACCTACCTTTCATTTGGTAATTGGACGCAGTGCATTATTACAATTGTCTTAGATGTTAGAATATGATAGCAATGCTATAATTAATTTGCATTTTCAATTCAAATACATTCATGAAGTTAGTGGATTAAGTGCATACTTTGGGATCATCTTGAATGATTACTGTTCTTGGCCAATCCAATTCTATGAGATCTTTTACCATAGTCGTATTCAAGTTATGATTTATTATTACATCATGTGTGCCTTGTATTTGAAGTTTCACTTGAGGACAAGAAAAAGTTTAAGTGTGGAGAAGTTGATAGGTTTGTTTTTAGTGTGTTTTTTTAGGGTGTTTTTAGGGGTCTTAAGTGTTGTTTTTATGTTTAAAGCTTGGTTAATACGATAATTTTCATTCTATTCACTATCTTCTATGAGTTCGGTTATTTCTTAATGTTGTTTAATGATTGAGGGCAAGATTTTGAGCATATTTGTGGAATGGGGTTAATGCAATTTGATTTTTGGATCAATAGGTGACTTGGATGATGCATTAGGTATACTTTTATAGCTCGGATTTTTATGAAATTTTACGATTACAAGAACATAACCATTGGAGGTGTGTAGAAGAAGTTATAGCCAAAATACCAATGGGAGCTAAAAGTTGGAAAAACTAGAGAATTGCAGTGCACAATCGTGCAACTGGTGATAGAGTTTCTGTCACCCTCGTACAGCTCTACTATCAAGCAAGAGGGTGGTATTAGAGTTGAAGCCATAACATGTCCAACATGGGATTTTATGATTTGGAGACCACTTTTGGACATCTTGAAGGATTAGAAACCCTAAAAACCTCATAATAATATCATAGGACATCCAAAAGGAGGCAAGAATAGGTTTTTGAAAAAAGGAAATACCATAAACCTTGAGATTCATCAAGAGACACAACTTCCATATTTTCCAACATTAAAGGGGTGAAGACAAAAGTTCCTAACATCATAAGCTTTATTTTTTTCTCTCTCTTCTACCTTTTTTTATGGAAAACATGTTAGTTGATGGATTTATTATTGTCATAAGTAGTTGAACACTTTTTAGAAATTAATCTTGAACTATTTTTGTAAAAGTCTTACTTTTTGATTCAGTGAATGAATGTTTGTGATGTTTATTTTATCTATACCTTGCAATAGTTTGAGAGATTGAGCTAGGGAATTTTTGATAGATTGTACAATGAGATTTGGCACACAATAGACCCATAAGGACCAGGTTTTCAAGTGGTTGAAGAGAGATCCTAACTATTTAATTAATTACCTATATGATTGCTTCACATCTAATTGAATATTTAGAAAAGTTTTTGTAGATTGAGAGATTGCAAGACTAATCCTATCTTAATTCAATTATGTACAATTAGTTACATCATGAGAAAAGGTTACTAAACTTTACGAAATATTGGTTCAAACATAATTGAATTAATAAGATAAGAGGGAAACAAAATAGGGGTAGAAGTAATTCCTAGTCTAAAATCTTAAAGTTACAAATTCCTTCACTTTATTCCTTAAATTGTCCATTACTAGTTTACTTAACTTTAGTTTATTTTTTATTTATTATTGTTTGAGATTGAGCCCTAAACAAAGTTTAATTTGAATTGAGTGGGGACTAATTCCAATCCTTTTGGGACGATATTCACTTATACGACAAGTTACAATCCATTCACTTGTGATATTAGTCTAAAAGAAGTTAGTGTTTACATTAGCTAATCAATCGACTTATATCAACTAGACTTAATTTCTTGAAAATAGACAAAGGTATAAGATTAATACTTGAACCTAAGTCATATAAACACTTAGAAAACTCAAGATTACAAACAATACAAGTTATAGTAAAACTCCTTGGATCTTGCAATTTTAAGGGCATATGGCTAGTACTGATGGAGCTATAATTTTCTGTCAAAGATACAGTGTAATTTTCCTCCCAAGTTGACTTTTTTGTTAGGATGTATTTGAGAAATTTCACATATTTGGGCATGTTCTCTAAGACTTCCACCAAAGACAGGTTAATCTGAATCTTCTTTAACTTCTCTAAAAATTTTACAAATTGGGCATCCATCTACTTCTTCTTCAATCTTCATAGAAATGATATCTTTAGTACATATTGCGATGGTGGAACATATGTTGGTTCTTTCTTCTTATCCTCCTCCTAGCTTCCCTTTTGGTGGATTTTAGCCCTATTCTTGATTGGTGTTTCTACTTTTTCCCACTTCTAAGTGTGATGGCTTTTAGCTGCTTCCTTGGATTAGACTCTGTATTGCTTCGGAGACTCCCTCAACTTCCTGTAGAAACTATGCTTACTAGTCTCCTAACTTGAACCTTCAAATTACCAATTGAAGAAGCATGATTCTTCATAATCTAGTCGAACTTAACTTTCACCCTCTACTAGCTTTCATTTTAGCTCATAATCTTGGAATTCAACATATCCATCAGCTTGTCCATCTTTAATTCCATCAACTTGAGCCTATCTTGTTAGAATCCTATTATGCCTTACACTTGCACTTCTATATGGCTTCCTATGTTATTAGAATAAGAAAATTTTGGATGGTTCTTCCACCCAACACTATAAGCATTTAAGTAAGGATTATTATCTCCTCGACTTGATTGTGCTACCATGAAGTTTGTCTGCTCTATACTACTACTGTCTACTAAAAAAAAATCAACTGTCATGTGACCTTTTTGCCTACACAATACACATCTATGCTACATCATTTTTAATGAGCTAGAAAAAGTGACCTTCATAATGTTTATTTTCTTAGCCAGGTTTACTGCCTTAGCTTATAATGTCGTTAATGCTTCTACAATAAGTACTACCTTTTGATCCTTGAAGGTTGGTTACTGCTAGCTCCTTTTCGTCGTCCACAGACAACTTTTGTGTACCATTTCCTCCAAAAAATCATTGGCAACATCTACTATTTTTTACTTCAATGATCCATCAGCTGCTACATTGATAGTACATTATTTAGGTGTATTGACTCCGTTAAAAAAAGTTTGAAATAGAAACTCCTTGAACAAGTTGTGGTGTGGATAGCTCCTTTGTAATTCCTTAAATCTTTCTCATGTTTTTTATAAAGACTCCCTTTTCCTTTGCTAAATTTTTTATAATCGCTTTAATGATCCTTATGCTGATTTGATTTGGTATTACTAAATATCTTCAAATTAATCAATAAATTCACATGCAATTTCAATTCAAATCCAAATAAACATAGTGGTAGTGTACCAGTCGTAAGTAATAAAGTGGAGCACATTTAAGATTTCAAAATGTCAAACCCATAGAGAACTGATTGTATGACTAATAAGGAAATTAGATTAGAATTATCTAAGGAAAATAAGGGGTTAGATTGACTCAAGACACTAAAAGAAAACCTAAAAACTTCTAACTTTGCAATTAAACTCCAAATTGTCTTGGGATTACTAATCAAATAAATGACTAAGGACTAGGCTTAAATGACTCAAGTGACTTATGAAATGAATTGGAATCTCTAATCTAGGGCCTTTACTAACTCAAATCATAGCTATAGTTAAGTCTATATGTTTTCTCTAACCATCCTAAATTGATCTTTGATTATTTCATCAATTAATAGGCATTAAGCTTAAAGTTCAAGAAGTTCTAATCTTAAATTCCATATAAGATTAGTGCCCTTACAATAACCAAGGTAGATTTATTGTATCTAAGGATTAAACCATGTTGTTTATATATATTTTCAATGATTTAGGTAGAGATTGTTGGATCCTACACCATCTTTAATCATATTCTAAGTGGCTAACTCCAAATAAGTATTAAAACCTCATATAAACAAAGATTATCATCCAAACTTAAGATAAATACTTACTTAAGACATCCTAAAACCTGTCCAAAGCTTGAATTAAGCTCAAAACATCATATAAACAACAAGAAATTCGGATTTCATACAAGGGCAAAATGTGTTCTTGCATATATATGAACAAAGGAGTACAAAACCAATGAATTTAGTGTTTAGAAAGCACCAAATGATGGAACAAATTGTTAGACAGCTTCCCAACACATCTATGAACTCTTTTGAATCCTCAAAACAACCTAAAATTACAATATAAAAGATCTGGAAATGAAAAAGAAAAGAAAAACCTAAAACCTAAGGAGAAGAAGGAGAGAATCTGTTTTGATCTGAATTCTCCCTTTAAATCCATGTTAGCTTATCTAATTTTGATTCCCAAAGTTTCATTTATATGTCTGGGGCAAGTGGGCATAAGTTGGGCAAGTTGTAACTTAAAAGGAGTCGATAGCTACTTAAACGACGCTTAAAATGAGTAAAACGACGCCTTATGAACATCGTCATTTTAGTCACTCTCTTCAGGGTAAAATTGCGGGTTGAAGAGTACAACGACAGGGAGACAACACTGTCGTTTTAGTCTAAATTCTAGAATTTCATCAACCATTTCTTGGATTTTCTTAAAGATTTGGCTTCTAATCTACATATATATATGAATCTAAATGATATTTAGACACTTTAACATCAAGTTGGAGCAATTAAACATTAATTTGACATAAAATTAATATGAAAAGATGATAAATTCCAAGCCTATCACTCCATGAAGATCAAAAGTTTCCAATGTGTAGCTAGATAATTTACCCAGTATTGCCATATTATTCTTTTGATCTTCCATTTTTAACTTGTTTTACTCTACTTGTAAATGTTAAGTTAACAGTTTAATGATATTAATTGCATTTTGTGGATTTTTTTATTCATATTAGTGAATGGTTGCCTTGCAGATAGGGGATTTGCTCAAAAATAACCCATTAAAAATTGATGAAACTCGAGTTTACATTCTGACACTTGGAGTGGTAGAAACGTACAAAAACCTTGGCATAAGTGGGATTTCCTAGGCCTTCCCTACTCCTCAATGACTGTGTATATTGCTTTAATATGCTTTGGTGCTTGCATATGTAAATGAATTAAATGCATAAGAAGTTTCTTATGGTTTTCAATTAAATTACTCAAGTTTGAATGTTTGAATTGTAGCAAATACTCTTATTCGTAAGGTCATAAAATATGATGCAAGTATACTGACTTACTATACTATGTAGTTTACTTACATATGATTTCCTATAATATACATGCCATCCATTTATCAAGAAAATGTCTTTCATATGTGTAAGAAGATTGCAAGGTTTCTATTTGATTAATGGTTGGTCATTCTACACATAAATGTTGGTCGTTCTCCTTACTTTCCATTATAAAGTTACAATATTTCCGTTGTTTATTTGGTTGATCTTTGAGCATAATCTTAGTTACGCACCTTAAGATCCCATTGTAGAGTAGACCTTCCAAATAAATTAAAAATGGAAATTAAGCCCAACTATTTAATTATGTGCCTTGTTAGTGAATCCAAGTATTACTGGAAATTTGCATTATGTTGGACTACTCTTGATGTTACTGCACTATTTTGCAGTTAAACAGAAAGAGTTGCAGGTTCGTAAAGTTAGCCAATGAACTAGACAAGGGTGAATTTCATGGTTTGTTGATGAATGATGTCATTGCCGTTGCCAAACATAGCAGAGAATCATTTCCTAAAGCTAAGAGAAATATTATTTAACTGTAAACTAGAGCTTTTGATGCTTTAGAGGTTAGGATGACTTTTGCTTTGGTCATTTGAACTCTTTCTTGTTTTTATTTCACAAAAAAAAAAAAATGTTATTAGACATTACTTGACAATTGTAATTCATTCACTCTTCCAACATTATTTTAATAACTTTGTAATGAATAGAAAAATATAAGTTTTATTTCCTTAATTGACTTTTCCATTATGAAGCTTCCAAATTTAGGGCTTTTTTTAATTTTGTACCATGAAAATTGGGTATTTTATGATATATCAAATCATATAAAATTATATATACTAATACATAATTGTAAAACTTGTAAGATACACTAAGTATAATGCTAATTTAAAATCCATTAACATAGTCAATTGAAGTTCATACACTTATTTAATATTATTCCCTATATAAAACACACATGTAACCCAATAAATACATGTCCATTTTCAACTCCATAACTTATGCATCAATATTCACACCATAACTCCAGACATAACCTAAGTCACCATCATCATACTCCAAATCCACATCAAATTTCTATCATTCCCCTTTCTCTCTTTGTAAATAATAATCTCCTTTTTTTTGCCTAAGTTGGTTGATGACATATACATTTTTAAGAGTAAATTCATCATTATACCACTCAAAGAAGTCACAAGAATTTGTCTCTCACCATTATCAAACAATGCACAAGCTATTAGAACAAATACAATATCTATTACACCTTTCAACTTACATATGAACTTACCCCAAATTTAGGACATCTAAAGAATCTCCTTCTAGGATTTTTCTTAGTCCAAGATATGGTTAACTTGGCCACTAAACCACAAAGATGATGAACTTAAATATGCTCTCCAGTTATTCCAAGAGTTGCAAATGAATGCATATCCATAACCTTATAACAAATGAAACACGATGAATGGATATATTTTAGCATGAGACTTGACCATGTATTATTGTACTTAATACATACATATATGATTAAAACATACCATTTGAAAAAGATTCTGCAAAGTGGAGGAAACTGATTAACTTCACACTACCAGAATTTGTTGAAAACATAAGAAAACTAAGCTAAATTTTAAGAACATCAAAACTTAGGATAACAGTACAATAATCTTTAGTTGCAGTCGGACCTTCATAATTGCCTTCTTGTCTTAAAGTTAGGTGATAAGGGGTCTAATTTCATGTTGGTTTATATAGTTTCCTTTAGAGATACCTAGGTTAAGATAAATTTATAGAAAATTTTATTGAGTTTGGTGCAAATTTCCATGAATCCTAATATTTCTTTCCTTCTATATGGAATTGATGCAACATGCAAAAACTACTTTCAAGAACGATAAGCCTAGTTTGGAAACCTATGCATGTTTGTTCTTGATAGAAAACCAAAATGGCCTCATTAATTGACAATAACCTTAACACTATAGAAATTCCAAACACAAACCAAAATGATCTTATTAATTGATAGCATGTTTGTTCTTGACAAAAAACCAAAATGACCTCATTAATTGACAACAACCTTAACACTACAGAGATTCCAAACACAAACCAAACTTGCTCAAACATAAAACATCAATGTAGAAACTGAACAAAGGAAAAAAACTACAAGTAAAGCCTTGATGTTAGGCTTTGATTTCATTGCATATTATATCTATTTCATGGAAATTTTATATACAATTGGTGTTTAAAAGTTGAATTTTGTGTTTCAATATCTAACAATGCAAATGGAAGCTAATTCTCCAAGAAAATCCAAGAAAAGGAAGAAAAGAATCTAGTTTTTAGATTAAAATAGTGGTACTGGTCAGCCTGCTGTTGTACTCAACAGATCATCGTTTTATTCCCGAAGTAGAGAACTTAAATGGTGGTTTCATAGCCTGTCATTATGTTCCTTATAAGAGTCGTTGTGGGACCTGTCAACAGAATTCCAGTAGGATCTCCCACCCCATTTACTGCAACTTGTCCAAGTTGATTCCCACTTGAAGCAGACATATATATTGAGCTCTAGAAACCAAAAACAACAAATTAGCACAGATAAAACATGAAATTGAGAGAGAACATTAGATTGTTCATTTTCTACGATTGTTTTCTCTTGTTATTCACCATTTTTAACTTGTTTTTCAAATCTGAGGTTGTATTTGGATCTTGTTGAAGCTCATACACGTGATTTAAGCCTGTTTATGGTGCACTCTAACCTATTTTCATATATTAATTCCATCTTTTATTATCATTTGTTCAAAAACATGTTGAATACTTGGAGAATGATTTATTTCTTACTTCAAATGAGTGGCTGAATCTGTTTTTGGTTAGGAAATGTCTATAAAATGATCTGATCAAGTGCTGAATATGATGCCATGCATGATTAGAGTTGTTCTTTGCTTATTTATGAGATTAATGCTTATTTTACACTAAACATATAAGATAAAGTTAAGAAATAAGTTAAAATCAGAGAAATCTACTTAATTTATTAGAAAAATCTTTAAGTAACCTGATTTAAGTCGTTGAATAACCAAATTTTTATTTATTGATAGGATTGAAATTTGTTAAATTTTCATATGCTTTTTAATGTCATTTCAATCTTATTTTATTAATTAAATACTTAATTTGTGTTATATTGTGTTTAATG
>JAOXYD010000739.1:0-15727 GCA_028565735.1 Pinacopodium congolense | reverse complement strand
ATAAATCCATGTGAAGCAATTCAAGTGGTCTAGATGATGTTACTATTTTTTACTTTAAAAAGAGCTTCTTACTTGCTTTCCCATTTGACATGCTCCACATACTTTATCCTTTTCATACTTTATGGTTAAAAGACCTCTAACAAATTGTTTTGAGTTAAGCTTTAAGAGGAGATCCATACTCCCATATCCAAGTCATCGATGCTAAGTCCAAGCACTCTCACTTACCCTTGGCATTATCACTGAAAGTGATAAATCCTCCATCATTACTTTTGAATGTAATGAACTGTAAGGGATCGTCAATCATATGCTGTGAACAACTACTATCTACATACCATTTATTTCTCCTTTTAATGTCCTACAAAATAAGAAAATATATTTAGATACCCATCTTATTTTGGATCCTTAACTTTTAGCAACGTACCTAACTCATCCTTTTAGTATTGATAATCTCTAAACTATAAAATTGAGATGAAATAAGACATAAAATTGAAAATATGGTTTCATAAGATTTTACAAAGGCTAGGCTACAAAAGTTAAAATCATAAGTAAGTAGTAAGACGGTAGACGGAAAGACTGAGAATTAATTGTGTATCATTCAACCGAACTGCAACCATCAGTCGATTAAACTATGTTAGGTTGACCAATGTTTACGATTGGGAGGCCGAACACAGATCGCACACACAGATAAGACTTTTTTTTCATAAATACAAAACTAGCATATACTTGAAGTTCTTTTTTTTTTTGAATCCACATTGTTTTTGTTCTTTGAGTACTATATTTCTTGTATTCATTAGACAAGTCATTTAATCGATCATAAAAAAAAATACGAACTATGTCCATAGCGTTCACAGTATGAACAACATAAAGCAGTGTGAATTCTATAGGAATTTTTTCTTCTAAACATATTGTGAGTTCTTTGAAAATATTTTCTAGGTTAAATAAATACTTTTCTATCATTCATTTGTCTTTGGAGAAATTTCCTAGGATTTTTAGTATACATGAAAGCATGATGTCTAGATTGTGGTTTTCTAGTTGAGTTATAAACAATTTTAATTGAACTTTCATATTCTAGGCTCTTCCCTTTAATGAAAATAGTTTTGCTAGTGGATGATTCATTGTTGTTTCCTAATCCATGTTTAATTTTTTTGAATTTCTGAATGCTTAACAATGTTTCTAGTTTTTCTTTTCCCTTGTTAAAATTTTCAAGTGATTCTTTGATGAATTCAATTTCTTTCTTTAAAGACCTATTTTCATTAACTAGTTCATCATTGTATTTGTTAACCAAAACCATGTCTTTTTTTAGATTTTAATTTTTTGATTTGCATGCATCTAACTCTTCTAAGGTTCTCTTGTGTTTATCATGTAATTCCTTGTTCTTCTTAGTTAACTCTTTTATGTGTTCTAACACTTCATCACAAGAATAATCACATCTATTTTCATTTTCACTAAGAGAGGGACATATCTCTTTGTGTGCCATAAAGCTCATATTGGCTAGTCGGACCAAGGGGCTTTCAAAGCTTTCTTTTTCTTAAAGTCTTTCTTTTCTTTCTTCCGTGTCTTCTTTTCTTTCTTTTTGTCTTCTTCTTCTTCTTCTTATAGGTGTAGGCATTGCGATCTCAAGTGCCCTCTTTCTCTATATTCAAAGCATGTTATGTTAGATAATTTATTTATAGAGAGTGATGTACCTATTCAACACATTGAGGCATTTTGCATGAACTTCTATAGTCTTCTCATGATAAGTGCAAGTTCCTCATTTTCGTTTCCAAGCGATGATTCTTCATTTTTTCTTTCCTCACTTTTAGATGCTTTAAATGCTACATTCTTCTTTTTTAGTATGTCATATTCTTCATCCTCATCTCATATGTCAATAATAAGCTAATAAGTTCTTTGAGAGGAAGTATATTAAGATCTTTATCCTCTTGAATTGCCATTACCTTTGCTTCCCATGACTTTAGTATGGATATAAGAATTTTCCTAACGAGTTCAACACCATAATAGGACTTACATAGACCTTTTAAAGCACTTATGATATTATTAAAATATGCATACATAGAAGAAATTTTCTCATCATGCATCATTCGAAAGAGTTCATAATCATGAGTAAGCATGCTAATTTTGGTTTTTTAGACTTGGTTTGTGCCTTTATGTGTTATTTCCAAGGTATGCCAAATTCCATACATAGCTTTGCACATAGAAATCCTATTATACTCTTCCATACTCAAAGCATAGTATAAAATATGCATGGCCTTACAATTTAAAGATATTGATCTCTTTTCCTCAATATTCCATTCATTTTCTTTCTGTAGTACTAGTTCATTACCTACAAGTTTGGTAAGCATAGAAAATTCTTGTGATACCATCATTCATAAACAACATATTCACCAATCAAAAAACATCTTATCCTATTCTTCTAATATATGTAATTGGTTCCATCAAAGAAAAGAATTCTATGTGGATTATGACCTTCTATGCTAGATGGAGAACCTATAGAATTCAAGAAGCGTGCCATAAATCTTTTTTCACTAATTCGTTGGAAAATCTTTTCTCATTAATTCGTTGGAATTAAGACTTTATGTAAAACCTACTCTCTGATACCACTTGTTGGTCCTATATGGCACCCAAAGGCATGAATTAGGTTGTAAAAATTTATGCAAAAGAATTAGGTTGCAAAAGAAATTGCAGAAGCTAAGCACAGATATTGAACTGCACAGAAAAGATAAAATGAATTTATACTATTGAATAAAAATAAGTAATACAAAAGAAGAGTTATAATTTCAACTACTTACAAACTCTTTTTGAGACTCAAGGATAGCCCTATCTTTTCTTTTTCTAAGACTCAAGAATAACCTTGTTAAATTTTTTTTAAGGCTAAAGAATAAACTCTCTAGTATAATATTCTAATATGCAAAATGACGCACTCAAAGATTAAACCACAAAGCTTACTAGCTTTTACTAATATAAAAAGACAAAATGGACACACAATACACTTCTAAATACTTAGTATACTTCACAATAGTTTGTTGTAACTCATTGTCTTTTTCTTTTGCTAAGCAACCAATTTATAATGCTAAACTATGTCAATTACCCGTTGCTAAATTTCCAACATTCATCTTCATCATTAACGTTTATTACTGTTGCATAATATGACTATTCCTGATCTTTCGCTGTGTAAACTTTTTATCATCTCTCAGTTGACTAGACTCTTATATTTACACATTCGGTCAACCACTATTTGGGTGCGATCAACCGATCTTTACTTCTACTGTGTTCGTTCAACCAATTCACATTCGGTTTATTGATTTTCTATTTTGATGCATTTGATCGACCGATCCTATTTCAACATCAGCAGCTAAAACATGAATCAACGTTTTTACTTCACGTAGCTCTCTTCAGTACTTTAAGCTCCAACATTTTTATCCAATGCACTTTAAATGTCTTCTTTTCAAGAAACCTATCCTTACAACATATTTAATTAAAAATATTAGTCATAAGAGTGTTTTGTCATCATCAAAATAAGGTGGAACCTCTTTTGGTTCAACAATTTAGAATGAAATTTAAAGGAGGGATTGGTTTAAATTTTCTGATCATTCATTGTTGAAAGAACCTTCATACAAACGATAAACAAATAAAGGGATAGAAGATCCCCTTACCTTAAACCCCTTCTTCCAAAAAAGGCCTTAGGGGGCTCATCATTTATTAAAATTCTATATAAGGTAGAACTAATGCATTATATTACCCAGCTTATAAAAATTTCAGGAAAGTCTATAGCCCTCATCATTAATTTTAATGAAAATCCAATTTACTTAATCATAGGCCTTATTGATATCCAATTTAAGAGCACGATTCTTAGGGAATTTTCTTCTTTAATAATCCTTAAAAAGCTATTGCGAGATTAGGATATTATCCTTGATACTTCTCTTCTCAACAAAAGCAATTTGCGAAGAATTAATGAGCTTTCCCGAAATAGGTTTGAGTCTAACTATTAGCACTTTAGAAATAATTTTGTAAATGAAATTATAGTAAGAAAAGTCCTATAGTCAATAGAGGAAGAGAGCTTTGGTACTTTAGGCACCACCGTAATGTAGGTATGATTAAGGGATCTCAAAATTTTGCCAGAAGAGAAGAACTCCATTACCACCTAAAAAGTAAGCTCACTAGTAAGCTCCTATGATATTTGAAAAACATAACCATTAAGTCCATAAGGCCTTGGAGTCATATCAAGGTTAATGCTTCTTATTGCTTGCATGATCTTCTCCCTAGATATAGGCCTAAACAGCTTTAGAGCTCTCTCAGTAGATAGGCCATTAGAATGTAGCTTCTAATTTCCTGAAAAGATGGAATGCTTGGACTCTTAATCCTTAGAAGCTTTTGGAAATGAATTTGAGCAGTCTCCTTAATAGAATCAGTGTTTTGAAGGTGAAACCCATTAAGGTTATGATAAACATAATTTTATTTTGATTCCTTTTAGCAAAGCATAGTTCTAAATAAACACTTTGTATAGAAATTTCCTTCTGTTAGCTAGATGACTCTCGATTTTTACATCATAATGGAATGTTGCGCCTATACGGTCTCTAAGTATTCCCTTAAAACCACTTTCTCCCAATCCAAGAGCTGTATGTTATAGGGATCATCATAAAGTTGAGATTGTAGTAAGTTTAGTATGTCCCTAAGGCTTTCATATATGCTTTTTGACTAGCTATATGTTGCTATATTTAAGCTCCTCCTGAATTCTTTTCATTTTTTGCTAATAAATATAGTGCTAGTAAGCTAAGATAGAGTGATCCCTACCTTTCTTAACTGCCTTATTAAACCCCCCACCCAACAACCAAAGAATTGAAAAATCTAAACAATATAGCTTAGTCCACTGGGTAATACCAATGATTATAATGGGAGAGTGGTCAAAAGCAAGGTGCTGTCATGCCTTGTTAGATGGAAAAGCTTGCATCTAATAAGAGTTTAATAACGCTCGATCTAATTTCTCCCTAATAAGTTTATTATCATGTCACTTATTAGACCATGAGAAGGATTGTCCTTCCTATCTAAGGTTAGTCAGTTCCAATTGTGTCACACATTCTACTATATCCTTACATGGTTTAACAAGACTATATTCCCCTTCAACCTTTGGATGATGCAAGGTGGCATTAAAGTCACCAAAAATAATCCAAGGTTCTCTTAAATTTAACCCAATGCTCTTGAGATTGTTCCATATATCAGATCTTTGGAATGAGAGCTTCACAGCATACATAAAGGTAATACTTATCTTCATATGAGCGGGAATGAAGAAGATGAATGAATTGGTTAGAAGCGAAATGGTTTAATACCTCAATTAAGTCTAGATTATAAGTATGTATCACTCCCTACAAATAAATTCATAATTAAAACAATAATTCATCACAAATCATACCATAAACCTAAATTATCATAAATATTTTCATAAAGTATAATTAATCAATATAAATCTCCTATAAACTGCAAATTAGACCAAAATTCTCCACTCTAAATAACTATTTAATATAAACTTCAGTATCTCCAAAATAATAATTATTAGTCATAAGAATTCTATTTGAACATAGATATCTAATGCAGATTGCAATATAAATCTCATTAATACCAATATAGTAATCGTTAGTCCATCTGTAGCAAAATCAATCTATACGCATGCATAGTAATCCCAAAATATAATCCTCAAAAGAATGGACAATAAAACAAGTATTAAATCATTACACAAAATACCATGCCACTAACCCAACCAAACTTATCAAAATTAGTCATGAGCATTAAGGTTATTGATAATCTCTCGATCCCCTGAAAAATATAATGAAAAGGAATAAGCTACTTACTCAATAAGGGTTACCTAATAGTACCCTTATATTTCAATAACTCAATATGGAATAGAAAGATAGAATAGTAAAATAAATGCACAAATAATAGTCAAAATGCATAGTCAATATTTAACATTTAAAAAATACTTACTAAATTATCACAAAAACCAATGATATTATCATTTTTATTACTATTAGCTCCATTTATTCTGTAACTTCAATTATTGATTTATTCAAGTCCTATTTAACCTAGTAGGCTTACATCCAATAATTTGTAGGCCCATCACATCTCATCACTGTGTAGAAATATAATCATAATATAAATGTCGATACAAGGTACCTCGCTTAGTCAATCTTATTTGGTACTCCGGTATCTCTGAGACTCAGGATACCCCAATACTACTCTGGTACCTAACTATCAATACAAGACATTTCTGTAACTCGAGATGGCCCAGTATCTACTTCATGGACATTCACCTCGTCACATCTCACTCATATCTTAATATTTCATCAACCAAAGGCCATTAAATATAGCCTATTCTAAATAAGTCATTAATTTATAACTATTTTACAACTCATTCTATCATAAACTCAGTGCCAATATATTTTTACAAAAATAATTTATCCACTATGAGTTGTTCATAATCACACATATAATGCACAATTAAAACATATAAATATCATATGTCAATTTCTCAAGCAATACATATTATAATGCATGTAACAGCGTAAGTATTACATTCACAATTTTATTTATCAATTTAAAATTTAATTATTTTTCAAAGCTTATATATGTTTTTAAAATACACATTTAATTATCAATTATTTTTTAATCATAAATCATATAAACTATGCAAGTACACATTTTTAAGAAATAATATTCACATATTTAATTTAACACACAATTACAAAGGTACAGTCTAGATTAACCTTACATGATCTCCTGAAATAATTATTTTGATGGGTCTAATTTATTCTTTAACCTCAGGACCTAAGTATTTATAAAATTCTATTATAATCAATTTAGAAAAATATTCACCCCAAATTATATTTAATAAATCAAAATATGCCTTTTACATTTAATTAGGAATACCTTTACTTCATTTTACTTCCATAATTTGTAATATTTCCTTTATATTTATAAAAAATTTTCATTTCACGCTTTATATCCTTAAAAATACCAAAATTATTCAAAATTTCCTTCTTTTCCCAAATTTACCCTTTACCCTTTACCTTTTCTTAAAGCACCTAAAATATCCTTACTTACCCATCTTTTTCTTTGTTTTCCTTTATTACCCTTAAACTTTTTTCAAAATTTCTATAATGCCCTTAAAATTCATACTCCCTATTTTACCCATTACTTTTACTTATAATTAAAAAATTATCCTATTACTCAAATTCCCTAAAATACCCCTAACTTTTTCTAAATTTCCCTTCAACCTCTTCTTACTCTCTCTCTAAACTCATGTCTCTCTTCAAAATCCTCCTCCTTCTTCTTTTTTTTATTTTTCTTCTTTTCTTTTCTTTCTTCTCTCATTTCTTTCGTCTCATCACTCTCGACCCCTCTTTTTTCTTCTCCAACTTATAGCCATCTCACTCCCTTTCTTCTATTATTCTTTTTTCCCCTTTCTTCTCTCAATTCTCGGTTCTCCCTTCTCTTCTAAATCCAATTTACTTTCCAACTTATTTTCCATACTTATTTCGTCTAATTTAATAAATAAATTCATTAAAACATTAATCAAATTAATTCCAGCTTCAAAGAATCCAATATCACTGAAAATAAAGAAAACAAAACTTCACCAATCTCCTGCCAAGTGAATAAAAGTATAAGAAAATTAAGAACTAAGTCACATGTAATGAAGAAGGAAAAGCATATATATACATGCAGGAGAATGTAAGAGCTTAAGACACTTATAAATCTTAGAATCAGAAGAATAAATGAATGAAGAAGAAGAAGACGAAGAAGAAGAAGACGGCAATTGACCAACCATTTATATTTGTATAGATCGGTCGAGTTGGGTTATTTAAGAATTTCGATCAAGTGTAATCCTTAAATATGTGTTTTAAGATCTAGGCTTTATAGTTCTTCCCCTCCTTAAAAGAAATTTTGTCCTCAAAATTAAATTACATATCTGAGGAGTCAATTGAACATCATCCTTCACCTCTTATGTTGCCTCTCACAGAGTGCAATAATGACTACACAAGCACAACACTTATACTATCGGAATCGCTCGTCTCGTTAATTTTCTAATCTCTTTATCCAAGATCTCCACTGGCTTCTATTTGTAAGTCATGTCCTTAGAAACATCAATTTAAAGCTCTGATATAAAATGAGTAGGATTTGATTGAAAATGTCTCAACATCAAAACATAAAATATATCATGAATCTACGATAACTCGAGAAGTAAAACTAATATATAAGCTAATGGTCCCATATGTTGCACAATCTCATATGGTCCTATATATCTTGGACTTAGCTTTCCCCTCCTACTAAACCTAAAAAATGCCCCTTTAAGGTGATACTTATAGAAATACCTTGTCTCTAATATCAATACTCTAAGACTTATAGAAATACCTTGTCTCTAATATCAATATTGTATCTCCCCATGATATTGATTAGTATAACCATTTTGTTGATCCTAAGCTACCTTCAAGCATCATTTCACCATATCTAGCTTTTTCACTATCTCTTGTACTAACTCTGATCTCTCCAATAATCTGGCACCCTCTAAGTCCCAATATATCGGATCTCTATATTGTTTGCCATATAATACCTCAAATAGTGTTATATACATACTAGAATGATAATTATTATTATACATAAACTCTATTAATGGCAAATATCTATCCCAATCATCCTCAAAGTTCAGTACACAAACCCTTATCAATCCTTCAAGGTCTATATTGTACGCCCTGCCTGTCTATCAGATTAAAGGTGAAATGCAATACTTATATTTAACTTATTCCTAAAGTTGATTGTAGAATCCTCCAAAATCAAGATGTAAACAGTGGATCCTAATTTGATATAATAGATATTAGAATTCCATGTAACTTGACAATCTCATAAAAAATAACTTGGTTAGCTTATCTAATGAGTCTATCGATTTTATAAGTAAGAAATAAATAGACTTAGACAACCTGTCTACAATCACCTAAACTAAATTATAACTCTATCTAGTTCTCAATAATGATACCATAAAATCCATCGTATTTCCTCTCTCACTTCCATGATATAATAGCTAAGGTTCTTAACTTTCCTGTTGGTACCTAATGTTCTACCTTAACCCGATAACATGTCTGACGCTTCGTCACAAACTTAGTCACATCACTCTTTATCGTCGACCACCAGGAATAAGGCCTCATATTCTTATACATTTTCGTAGTACCAAGATGCATGACATATGGTGCTCAGTGAGAATTTTTTATAATCTCCTCTCATAACCCATCCACATCTGGCACACAAACTCATCTCCCAATCACCAATACTCAATCCGATCTCACTATAAAATTAATATATTTATCCTACTATACTTTCTCTCATTTGTAACAAATAGGAACCTTGAATATGTACCTTACCAATTTTATCTCCCAAATCAGGTTAAATCTGTAATGTGGCTAGTAAATCACTCACATCGTCAATCTTCAAATGGATATATAAGGCCCTTAACTCTAATAATGAGTTTATAATGTGTCCACTCAAACTAGCCATTGAGGCTGAGCTCTTTCTACTAAGAGAATATGCTATTGCATTTTCTTTATCTAGATGGTAATAAATAGTATAATCATAATCCTTCAATAGCTTAATCCATTTACTCTGCCTCAAGTTCAGCTCTCTTTGAGTCAAAATATATTTATAACTCTTTTGATCTGTAAAGATCTAAAGTATCTCTCCATACAATAATGTCTCTAGATCTTAAAGACATCCATAATCGTTGCTAATTCTAAATCATGGGTGGGATACTTAACTCATATGTCTCAACTAATGAAAATCATATGCTATCACCTTCCCATACTACATCAATGCACACCCTAACCCTATTTTTGAAGCATCATTATATAACTTAAAACATCTACCATTATACGGTAATACTAAAATAGGTTTAAATGTCAATCTCTACTTAAGTTCCTCAAAACTCTCATGACACTACTTAATCCACTGAAAATGAATCCCTTTCTTCGATAGCTTAGTCAACAAACTAGCTATTATTAAAAGCCCCTTTTTCAAATTTCTAGTAGTCAACAAACTAGCTATTATTAAAACCCCCTTTTTTTAAATCTCCAGTAATACTTACAAAGTCCTAGAAAACTCCTTACATTAAATATATTTCTCAATGGTTCCCACTCTATAATTGTTTTTACCTTAGTAAGATCACTCTCCTACGAGACATTATATATTCAAGGAAGACTACTCGCTCTAACTATGACTCATACTTACTCTGCTTGGCATACAACTATATCTCTCTTAGTAGTTGTAATATTATCTTTAAATGATGCTCGTACTTCTCTCTACTCCTTAAATATACTAAGATATCATTAATGAACACTATTATAAATTGAGCTAAAAACTCCTAGAAAGTCTTGTTCGTCATTACCATGAATGCAACTAATGCATTAGTCAACTCGAAAGGCATAACCAAGAACTTATAATGCTTATATCAAGTACGAAAGGTTGTCTTGAGAATATCTGAACCAACTATCCTCAACTACTAGTATCCCAATCTTATATCAATCTTAGAAAATATAATTGCTCCCTTCAACTCTTCCAGTAAATTATTTATCCTCAGCAATGGGTACATGTTTTTCATTGTCACACTATTCAACTTCTATAATCAATGCCAAGTCTCGTACTGGGATCCTTTTTCTTCACAAATGATATTGGAGCTCTCTATAGTGATGTACTCGGCCTAATGAAGCCCTTCTCTGATAACACTACTTTTTCAACTCCTATAACTCAATATCAGTCATCTTATAAGTTACAATAGATATTAATGTAATCTCAATAGAGCCTCAATATTAAAATCCATCTTCCATTGTGGCAGTAAACTAAGTAAGTTATCTAAAAATAACTTTAGAACCTTCCTTACCACATGAATATCCATTAACCCAAGACTTACCTCCCTTACATCTATAATATAAGTTAAATAAGCGTTACATACCTTTAACATCAACAACCTAAAAGTCATGGTTGAGATCATATAGACTGGAACCACTATGTGATCCCCCACAAATATCACCTTTGACTCGAAGAATCCATCATCATTTCCTTTGCGTAACAATATATTATAGCCTGATGTTATGTCAATCAATTCATCCTAAGAATCACATTGAATTCCCTCAAATCCATCACTATCAAGTAAGTTGGTAGCTCCACTCCACCAATCATCACTAGCATATCCTACCCTAAGCTACTCACTATCACACAGTCTCCCATTGGTAACTACATTCTTAGATCATATCGCCAATAAACTAACTTCCCCTAGAACTCTAAAAGCACATTTTAAAGATATATAAGAATGTCTAGGACTAGGATCCACTAATTCATAAGCATCAATACCAAATAATAAAATCGTACTAGAAATGACATTATTAGTTACAAGTCCCTCCTCTCTTGTCATATGATGTATCTTAGCTTGAGTCTGACCCTGAGTTGAAGATGTCCCACTAGCACCTATAACCACCACCAGTCCACGTCTAGCACTTATACCCTTACTCTTACTAGTAACTTTACCATAACTAAATAAACTACTTTGACTATCTACTGCCTCTTAAGCTCTTACTTTTGAACTTCTCCTTACTATCAAATAGTCTCTATGTAAACACCCCCATTGTATATAGATATAGCATGCCTGACTTATTAGCCATTATGATCTCTAGTGAACTCTCTCAAAAGTAGCACATCTCTATACCTCTTCAGCCTCTCTACCAAAAGACACCCTAAACTTATGACTAACTCATTTGTCTTATTTGACTGATGGTGCACTCATTATACTATGTTGTCCTAAATCCCTACCAACACTTTGAGATCTACCAATCCTGAAGAAACTACAACTCTTGCTCAATATAACACTAACTCTCATAGATCCTCTTGCACCAACAGGCCACGAATGACTAGCTCTAGCTCCCCTCTTAATAGATTGACTATCTTCTCCAACATGGCTCTCTAGTCTCCATATAAACGCTTATCTCTTCCTTTCATACTCTATTACATCATCCATTCTAAGTGTAATCACTAATAACTCCTTAAAATCAGAAGTAACAACTCCTAAACCTAACCAAATCTCTGTCCTCAGACTTTGCTCAAAATCGGTAACATCTATCCTTTGAATTTGCCATATCCTCTAATGGATACTTAGATAAAGTTGCAAAGTGAGCCTCATAATCAACTATAGTTATATCCTCTGCTGAATCAAACTTATGAACTCCATCTTCATCCTATTTCTATAGATTCGTGATGCATACTTATCACTGAACTCCCTATGAAAATCTTGCTAAGTCACCTTTCTAGGCTCATAAGGTGTCTTCACTTACTTCCACTAAGTTGGCGCATTGCCCTAAAATAGCAAAATAATGTATTATAACCTCATCTCTACAGTGCACTCTAGACGATCAAAGACTAATTAAATCTACTCCCACCATGCCAGAATCTCCTCCAGATCTATAGTACCTCGAAACTCCACTATATTCATCTTACAGATATGCTTATAGTTACAATCTACTTCCAAATCTCCTTAGACTGGAGTTGCAGCCACTACTTACTACATCAACTTGAAAAACTTTACCATTTAAGATGATAAATTTATCCTTGATCTATATACTCTGGCATCCCTCTGATCAAGCCTATTTGAAGGATGAATCAACTTATTTGATTCTTTAATCGACTTTGGTCCAACAGTATCATCTCTTGCAACTATCCTATATAACATAAAAATACATATCAATTTTCCTAATAATTTAATTTATCCTTAGAAACATAAACTAACTCTGATACTACTAAATGTAGTACTCCCTACAAATAAATCCCTCTACTCTAAATAATTAATTAATGTAAACCTCAATATATTTAAAACAATAATCATTAATCATAAGAACTCTATGATGTAGATTGCAACATAAATCTTATTAATACCCAAATAATAATCTTTAGTCTCAAAACCTACTTGTACATATATATATATCCATCTCAGAAAATAATATCCATCTATAACAAAATCAATCTATACATATGCGTAGCAATCTCAAAATATAATCCTTAAAAATATGGATAATAGAAAAAGTATCAAACCATGCACAAAATGTCATACTGTTGGCGCTACTTAACTCTTCAAAATCAGTCACAAGCACTAAGGTTATCAATAATCTCTCGATCCCCTAAAAAAATTAATGGCAAGGGATGAGTTGCCTACTCATTAAGGGTCACCTGACCGTACCTTTATATCTCAATAACTCAATATAGAACAACAAGATAGAATAGTAAAATAAATGCACAAGTAATATTCAAAATGCATAGTCAATATCCAACATCTAAAAAATACTTAATAAATGAAGACAATGATCAATATTATTATCATTTTTATTATTATGAATTCTATTTATACCATAATTCCAATTATTGATTTACTCAAGCTCTATTTAACCTAATAGCTTGCATTCAATGGTCTGTCAGTTTATCTTATCCTCAACATCTCATTACTGTATGGAAATATAATTATAAGTATAAATATCAACACAAGGCATCTCTCTTACTCAATCTCATCTAATATCTCAGTACTATTTTGGTATCTAGCCATCAGTATAGAGTATCCTCGCGATTCAGGATACGACCGGAATCAACGTCCTCAACAACTTGTCTATAAGATCTCTTGGTAGGCAAAGGATGGTTGTTGGAAGGCCCTTCAGCAGCACCATCTATAGCACACTCTAACCCTAAGCTTCCTTAGAAGGAAACTGCAAACCAGTAGTAGACGAGGAAATCAAGGGTGGAAAGGTAACTGGGCAGAGAGGGGATTAGGATTCCAACGACATATTTGCTAGAAAAAGAATCTGGCAAAAGCTGGAATCCAAATTCAAATTACCATTACTAAAAATGATAAAAGGGAAAGGAAAGCTTATGATAATGCCCTTGGCCTGGAGAAGGCCAATAGGAAGAGAAATAGGGTCTGAGTGTAAAGAAAGGAGACATGATAATAGAAAAAAGACTGAAGAAAGTTAAAAAGGAGAAGTATAGGCAATGGTAATCCAAAGGCAACCAAGAATTAGCTACTGGGAAAACCATACCTGAATAGGCAAAGAGAGAAGAGGAAGGAGTTGCAAGAGTCCATTTGATTTTGATTATTCGATACACAACACTTAAATCATATAGCTTCTTCTATTGTGACTTAAAATGCTAAGTTTTGTTGGTGATGTAGTGTTGAGAATTATTTGGTTTACTCTCTTTCCCTCTCATAACTAGCAACATCAAATTAAGCAACCTTACCTTAAACTACATGATAATCTTTAATTATCATTCCTATTAAGGCTAGCATAGTTTTAGTAATTTGATTTTTGATAGAGACAAGAATTTAACTATAAAAAAAATTCCAAGTTGAACTTTTATTATTGATAATCTATATTTTACTTCTTACTCTCTATGATATGACATATTATTTGTAACAATGTAAACCTTGAAGTAATATTGTTTTTATTTATATATTCTACTAAATTAATATTAATATATCTTATGAGATGTAAATGGTTGCCTTTATAATGCAATGTGTGATTTACAATATTTTTCAAATATTTTAGTATTCTTTTCACATCTCTTTAATAGGTTTGATCAAGATTTGATTAATGTATACTCATTGTTCTAACCAGAAGAAAAAGAAAAAGAAAAGCATACGTCTCATTCTTTCCCTTGTTTTTAATTAGTTAGTGACTTGTTTTCCGATAAATCAAATCCCATGATAATATATGCATTTTATTCATTTTACAATGATAAATTATTAGTATAATATTATGTTAATCATTAAAGTTCATACAATTGACATAAGATATTTTCATCTTACTATTCACATCTCCTCCGATATCTGTATCATTCTTGTTTTGTCTTCAAACACACAAAAAATAAAAAAAAAGAAGAAAAAAACTTGTATCATGGCCTTTATTCCATAACCTGTTCATCACCTTTTCAACATCCATTGATAAGTATACATTTCTTTATTCTTAGATTTAAGACTCGTCAAATCAATTAGTAGACTATATCACTAAAGTTTAAATGCGTATCACAATACCAATACATTATTGGTCCTAATCATTCTGATAAAGGCTCGTTTGATTGAACTTTTAGTTATGATTTTTAGTTATAAATGTTATATTTTTGTATTAGATTTTGTGTATTTTTATAGATTTTTGTGTTGTGTGTCTTGATTTCTGTACTGTATTATAATATTTTTTTCGATTTCTGTGATATTCTTTATTAATTTTTGTGTTTAGAAAATCCAAAAACCAAATACAAAAACTAAATCAAAATCAAAACGATGATAGTGTTCGAATGATGGTTATAGATAATAAGTACAAATTGTCCCTTAACATTTTTAAAAGGATTTAAATTGTCTCTTAACATTTTTTAAGGTATTATTTTATTTCTTAATATTTGTAAAATAATTTATTTTCCCCCTTAACAATTATAAAATAGTATAAATTGCCTCTTTAATATTAATTTCATTAAAATTTTATTAATTATTTTTTTAGTAATTAGTTAATAATTTATCAATAGAATATTGACAAAATTAACATTTATCTAATAAAATCTTAATAAAATTAATATTAAGGGAATAAAATATACCATTTTGGTGACATACCTAATATTTGAGTAATCATGATGTTTTGCTAGATGACAATCTTGATCCATGATTATAAATTATTTAATT
>JAOXYD010000728.1:0-15730 GCA_028565735.1 Pinacopodium congolense | reverse complement strand
CCTTTTTCTAATTTTTAATCAAATTTACTTGGATTTTCCTAAATAATTGTAATCCAATCAACCTAGTAGTTAAGTAACCAATTTCCTATGGGATCGACACTCGGAGCTTAAATTTTACTCCGCTTTATTACTTTTGCGATAGGTGCACTTGCTTAAAAAGTACGTTGGTTTCAAAGTAAAAATCATTTCGAACGTCCGTCAATTTTTAAGTCACCTAACCAACGCAACAGTAGTCACTGGTAATCTCTTGGATCCCTCATATTTTTCATGAAATTAGTTTAACAGTAAGATCCAGGGTATTGGAGGTGTATAGACTGTGTAAGAACACACATCGTAAAAAAAATGGATATTACTATAAAAAGATGGTTTTCACTAATGGTAGTGGTATCCATCCCATTAAGAGTTAAAAACTAAAACTAAAAATGATAAAAATGGAATAAATTTTCGTAATTATGTAAACTTAAAGAAGCACACTCCTATGCAACATATTTCTATTTAAAAGCTGGCATTGTCTTGTTTTTTTACCATCTCATCCATTTCATTATTTTTACTTCATTTTTCTCCTTTAGTTAAAAAGTCAGCTCATCAGCTTTAAACATTGTTCAATTTTCTCTTTGCTATACTACTCTTCTAATGCAATATTGTTAAAGTTTAAATGTTATCACTGGTAAACACCTTTTAATCTCATGTATTTTCTCTTTTCTATATTTTTCTCATTAATGCCTTATTTCTCTTGTTACTTTCTCTTTAAAATCAACTTTTGTGTCTTCCATTTTCTCTTAGTGAGATGTTAATCACATTATTAAAATTTTCCACCTCTGTGATTTTGTTGTAACTGTTCAATTCTTGGAGTTTGTTAGTAACATCATGAAAATCCTCATTACTGTCATAGGTAAGATCATTCAATAGTTTTCTTCCTTTTCTAGTAGCTATAAAATTTTCCTTCTTCTCAATGACTTATGTCCATTTATGTATCTCCTTCTCTTTGCTATAACTTCTTTTTCTTCTATAAACTGTGTAAGAACGTACATCATCAGGAAAAATGGATATTATTAGTGGTAAAGGGTATCCAACCCATTAATAGTTTAAAAAATGAGCAAAAAATTGATAAAAATGGAATGAAATTCCATAATTTTATGAACTTAAAGAAACTCACTCTTGTGCAACATATTTCTGTTTAAAAGCTAGCATTGTCTTAACCTTTACCATCTCACCCATTTCTTTATTTTTACTTCATTTTTCTCTTTTAGTCAAAAGATCATCAACTTTAAACATCGTTTAATTTTTTCCTTTGCTACACTACCCTTTTAAATAAATATTGTTGAAGTTTCCTTTTATCACTGGTAAACACCTTTTTAATCGCAAGTATTTTCTCTTTTCTATGTTTTTTCATCGATGCCTCATTTCTCTTGTTGCTTTCTCTATAAATCAACTTTTGTGCATTCCATTTTCTCTTAGTAAGATGTTAATCACATTATTAAATTTTGACACCATTTCTCTGTGATTTTATTGTAGCTGTTTTATAGCAAGATTTCATTACTAGCATCATCGTAGTCCTCATTGATCTCTATCATAGGTAAGATCATTTAGTAGTTTTCTTCCTTTTCTAGTAGCTGTAAAATTTTCCTTCTTCCCTATGACTTATGGCCATTGATGTATCTCCTCCTCTTCACTTTGACATCTCTATCTTCTATAGGACTTTCAGTGTAGGGACACAAAAATGTTACTAGAAAGAAAGGAATTGCTAACAGATTTCTAGATCTACTGTTGTAGTCATTGGTAACCTCTTAGATCCCTAAGATTTTTCATGAAATTAGTTTAACGGTGAGATATAGGATCTTGGAGGTGTATAGACTGTGTAAGAACGCAAGTCTTCAGAAAAAAAATGGATTTTGCTAAAGAAAGATGGTTGTCACTAGTTTTAGTGGTATCTAACCCATTAAGAGTTAAAAAATGAAACAAAAAATGATAAAAAGGAAATTAATTTCCAAAATTAAGGATTCTTTATGAAGCTCACTCCTGTGTAATAGATTTCTGTTTAAAAGCTGGCATTGTCTTGATTTTTACAATCTCACCCATTTCTTTATTTTTACTTCATTTTTCTCCTTTAGTCAAAAGGTCAGCTCATCAGCTTTAAACAATGTTTAATTTTCTCCTTTGCTACATTAATCTTCTAATGCATTATTGTTAAAGTTTCAACTTGTCAACACCTTTTTAATACCCAATATTTTCGCTTTTCTATGTTTTTCTTCATTGATACCTCATTCCTCTTGTTGCTTTCTTTGTACAATCAACCTTTGTGTCTTCCATTTTCTCTTAGTGAGTTCTTAATCACATTATTAAAATTTTCCACAAATTCTCTGTGATCTTTTTTTTGTAATTATTCAATTGCCAGAGTTCATTACTAGCATCATCTTAGTCCTCGTCAATCTTTGTCATAAGTAAGATAATTCAGTTGTTTTCTTCCCTTTCTAGTAGCTATAAATTTTTCCTTCTTCTTTGTGACTTATAGCCATTGATGTATCTCCTTCTATTTGCTATGACTTCTCTGTCTTCTATGTAATTTTTATTGTAGGGGCACAAAAAAATTTTTGGAAAGAAAGGAACTACTAAATGATTTCTAGATTTGTTGTTGTAGTCACTAGTAATCTCTTAGATCCCTTAGATTTTTCATGAAATTAGTTTAACGGTGAGATCTAGGTCTTTGATGTGTATAAATTGTGTAAGAACGCACGTCATCATAAAAAATGGATATTGCTAGAGAAAGATGATTTTCACTAGTTTTAGTGGCATCTAACCTATTAAGATTTAAAAAATTAAATGATGAATGATAAAAATGGAATGATTTTCTAAAATTTTGTAAACTCAAAGAAGTTCACTCTTATACAATAGATTTTTGTTTAAAACCTGGCATTGTCTTGATTTTTACCGTCTCACCCATTTCTTTATTTTTACTTCACTTTTCTCCTTTTGTCAAAAGGTCAGCTCATTAACTTTAAACAATGTTTAATTTTCCCCTTTGCTACACTACTTTTATAATGCATTATTATTCAAGTTTCAATGCTATCACTAGTAAACATTTTTTTAATTACTAGTATTTTCTCTTTTCTATGTTTTTTTCATCGATGCCTCATTTCTCTTGTTGTTTTCTCTGTAAAATCAACCTTTGTGTATTCCATTTTCTCCTAGTGAGATGTGAATCACATTATTAAATTTTGACACCATTTCTCTATGATTTTGTTGTAGATGTTCAATTGTTAAAGTTCATTACTAACATCATCGTAGTCCTCATTGATCTCTGTCATAGGTAAGATCATTTAATATTTTTCTTCCTTTTCTAGTAGCTGTAAATTTTTCCTTCTTCTATATAATTTATGACCATTGATGCATCTCCTTCTCTTTGCTATAACTTTTCTGTCTTTTATGGAACTTTTAGTGTAGGGGCACAAAATTTTGTTAGAAATAAAGGAACTATTAACTGATTTCTAAATATGTTGTTGTAGTCATTGGTAATCTCTTAGATCCCTAATATTTTTCATGAAATTAGTTTAACGGTGTGATATAGGGTCTTGGACGTGTATATATTGTGTAAGAATGCACATGGTCATAAAAAAATGGATATTGCTTAAGAAAGATGGTTGTCACTAGTTGTAGAGGAATCTAACCTATTAAGAGTTAAAAAAATGAAACAAAAACAATGATAAAAATGGAATGAATTTCCAAAATTATGGATTCTTTAAGAAGCTTACTTTGGTGTAACAAATTTCTGTTTAAGAGCTGGCATTGCCTTGATTTTTACCATCTCACCCATTTCTTTGTTTTTACTTCATTTTTCTCTTTAGTCAAAAGGTTAGCTTATTAACTTTAACATTGTTTAATTTTCTCCTTTGCTACACTACTCTTCTAATGCATTATTATTGAAGTCTCAATGCTATCACTTGTAAACACCTTTTTAATCCCTAGTATTTTCTCTGTTCTATGTTTTTCTTCATCGATACCTCATTCCTCTTGTTTCTTTCTCTATACAATCAACATTTGTGACTTCCATTTTCTCCTAGTGAGTTGTGAATCACATTATTAAATTTTGCCACTAGATCTCTGTGATTTTTTTTATAATTGTTCATTTGTAAAGTTCATTACTAGCATCATCTCAGTCCTCGTTATTCTTTGCCATAAGTAAGATCATTCGGTAGTTTTCTTCCTTTTCTAGTAGTTGTAAATGTTTCCTTCTTCTCTATAACTTATGGCCATTAATGTATCTACTTCTCTTTGCTATGACTTCTCTATCTTTTATGGAACTTTTAGTGTAAGGATATAAAAACGTTGTTGGAAATAAAGGAACTTTTAATTGATTTCTACATCTGCTTTTATAGTTATTAGTAATCTCTTGGATCCCTCAAATGTTTTAGGACATTAGTTTAACGGTGAGATCTAGGGTCCTAGAGGTGTATTAACTGTGTAGGAATGCACGTCGTTTGAAAAAATGGATATTGTTAGAGAAAGATAGTTGTCACTAGTGGTAGTGGTTAGTTACTAAAGGAAGAGACTAAGTAATGGGATAAAAATAGAGGGAGAAGGGAGAGAAAGAAGAAAGAAAAGAGGAAGGAGAAAGTCATTAAAGAGAAAGGTTGATGCATGAGAGAAAAAAAGAGAGAAAAAAAAGGAAAATGATAAATATTAGTAAACTGAATAGGTCAAATAAATTAATGTAATAGTCATCAATGTATCAATGATATTAGTATTAGTAATAATAATAATTGACTAAGGACAGAATAATAATATTAATAATAGTAATTGAATAAGGGTATAAAAGTAACATTAGTAATAAGGTAAGGGAAGATAGTAAAAATGTAGCTTAATTATTTAGAATTTTTATACTGATTTGAGTTTAACAAAACTTATAACTTGTAGGTCTTGAAGATAAATTTAAGGAACAATTCAAATCTGGGTAGTAAAATTAAATTTTTCGAATACTAAGAAAGGGGTTAATTAGAATGTGTTCCTATTAATGTTATTTAGGAATTATCTTATAAATGTGAATTTTATACATAAATGATTAATTAAATTGTATTTTTATAGTGTGATTTTTTTATATTTTTATATTTGTAATATATGTTAGCTAAATTTATAATTTGTCAAAAATCATAAAATAAATTGACTAGATTAAATGAAACAATTATATAAATTACATGCTATCAGTATTTTATGAAGTATTAGATAATTGTGATTTTGTGAGTTGGTGATTTGTTACATAAGTTAAAAGATATGTGTGAAATAAAAAAAAATTGTAAAACAACATACATATATATATATATATAAGAAGTTTTATAACAAGAAAACATTCGATGAAATTATGATATACCGAGAGATTAAAAGAGATAATAAAATAGAGGTTTACTTAGCATCGATGATATAAGATGTGATTTTTTATTATAAAGAATTTTTGCTAGGTACTTGTCCAGAAAGTAGGTGTTAGAATATCTTGAGTCTTGACAATATCCTATATGCTTCAACTAGGTATTGGAATGGCGCTAGGGTATCCTAGGGAACGAGGAATATTCTATGTTATAGGCTAAACATTGGATGATGCTAAATACTTGATGTGAGTGACAAGTACCCTAAGTGGATTATAATAATAATATTATATATATATATATATATGTTTATATAGAGATTGATATGTGATAATATAAGATAATGCGATAGAATGAAAAACCATTGAATATAGTCCTACTAAGTTAAGTAGAGCTTTAATAAGAATAAAAATAAAATTTATCTTAACAATAAAAAGAGAATAACATTTTGGCATAAAACTACATTATATCTTATAGGTAAGAAACATGTGATGTTGTTTTGATTTTTTAGTTCTATGATGTATGAAATATGTTTAATATAAGAATTATGATGATATACTTTATATATTATTTAAAATGTGTTATGTAAAAGGGTATATTCTAGTTACCCTTACAAAATTAGTAACTCACTCCTTACTCGCTAAATTTTTTAGGAGACATGTAGTAGAATTTAATCATATGTTTGGTGCTTAAGTTTTCACCTCGATATCATTAAGTGGGCTATCCAAATCGCAAAGTGATTTTTAGATTTTCACTCTAATAGACATTGAGTGGCAAATATTTCCATTTAATACTATGATAGAATAGTAACACCTTATTTCTAAATCCCTTTGATTTTGATTATTGGATATTTTTGTATCAATTTAATTGACTTTGAATATTGGATTCTTTGAGATTTACTTGAAATGGAGTTA
The DNA here is from genome assembly GCA_028565735.1 of Pinacopodium congolense. Taxonomy (NCBI): domain Eukaryota; kingdom Viridiplantae; phylum Streptophyta; class Magnoliopsida; order Malpighiales; family Erythroxylaceae; genus Pinacopodium; species Pinacopodium congolense. The sequence continues at coordinate 9,462 of JAOXYD010000728.1, read as the reverse complement.
TGAATTGATTAGGAAATGTATGTAAGATTTTGAGTCCTATTATCATCTTGGAATTAGTAATTAGATTAGTTTTATTTTGATTTAAGGAAATTTTGAATTGAAAAATTATTGATATTCGGAACTTTGATGAAGGAGTTACATCAATGGCTTTTAAGTTTTAGTTTATACTCGATAACTAATTAGTTGATTGTAAATTTGTGACATATTTTATAAAGACATTATTTATCTTGTACACTTTTATTTATTTGATTAATGTATAAGTGTTTCAGTCTAACTATACTATAATTATGACCAATTTAATCCTAGACCAACCAAAAGTAAGCGCACCTTATTAACAAGTAGTATAAAACAAAAAAAAGCTGAATATCTTCTCTTTAGGAACCAGAGTGTAATATTAAATCAATTAATGTTTAATTATTTACACGAATCCTAATTATTTGAGTAAAGAAATAAAAATAAACAAATAAAAATAAAAATAAATAATGTTCAATCTAAACGTAGACTTATGAATTAAGAGTATAATAAATGATAAATTAAATAGGGCTTTGGATTTTAATAAGCTAAACAAATAAGAAATTTGTTAGACTAATTTAAGGCATTCATCACAAAAACAAGATACAATCACTGATCATAAAAATACCTTTAATTTTTAAAACTTAATTCATCTATTTAATCGAATAAATAAATTGCAATAAAATGTATGAATTATAGAATGCTTAAACTTAAGTTCGTTAGATCTAAGATCATTTACAAAAAGACTTTAGAGTTTATCAACACTTAAATTCAATTATGTCACCTAATCAATCTTCCAATAATTAAAAGCCCACGGTCATAGGTTCTTTAGTCATCTAAAAATCTAATTAAGATGGTCAATCAAAGCAAGATTAGATTAAGCACTTTAACTAGGCAAAAATCTTCCAAACATACAAAACTCATCAGATTAAGCACACATAATCAACAACAAAACCAAAGATATTATAACAGAATGCACATTTATAGATGAAAACTAAGAGTCAATACAAAGTAAGATAAAAAGAGAAAGAAATACAACTGAACTTGGCTTATTCTAGCGAAACCCACTCCAATCCACCTTGAATGCTCCTAAAAGGTCTAATCCACTTGTCCAATACAAAGAAAGAATAAAAGAAAAGAAAACCTAAATTAGAACCTAACTTAAAAACAAGAACAAACTAAGCTCTCTTCTTTAATCCTACTAAAAAATCCCTCAATCTATGGTTTTAGCCCTTTTTAGAGTTGCTTAAGGTCAATGGTAAGGTTTTAGGACATTTGCTTATGATTTGTTCATTTGCCCTTAAAAATAACATGTTAACAATGCTTTCAACAGCAATTGAAGTGACTATCAACACCTCCAACTAACCTGCCATTGATTGTCTGTGTATCGGGCATAAACAGTGGTTGGCCTTGGACATTAATGGCACCATTAATCATTCTAGCATTTTTCATTGATCCTCTGTTCTCTTTGCTTTAATTTTCTCCCAAATTGCTCTAATTTTCTCCAAGCTCATTAGGATCATCATAAACCTAAAATTTAGCAAAAAGAGCACTCAAAATGATATATCATATGCCTTAAATGATCAAAAACACAATAAATCATGCCTTAAAACTTATGTAATTTTATCCATTAACAACACTTCCAAACTTGAATTGCTAGTTGTCTTCAAGCAACTACTTAGACACTCCATTGAAAGTCTTCTAAGAATGGTTAAAGGTTAATCAAGCAACTCAACATGACTTATGTAATTGAACATAATAAAGACCATATAATTCAATCATGGATAAACAAATATGGTTTTGAACATGGCAAAATCAATTCCTTAACATGATATTAAATCTCAAGAAACTCACATGAATTAATATGTAAACTTATCATATAATAGCTCAATTACCCATTCCTCTACTTTACTCATTCAATCATCAAAGATTATTAAAAAATGATATGCAACTAACCAATTATATTGATTTAAAATTCAACTTAGAATGCTTTATGTCATTTTCCAATTTCAACTTAATTCATAAAAATCGATCCCATAAACATATCGTTTCAAACAAACTTTATTGAATAAGCATTATAGCTAGTTAGAGGTCACTTAAACTTTTAATGCGAAGGTGCATGTCTTGTGGGGCTCTCCCCAGGTTACTCAACAAAGTCACCTCACTCTAACTAATTACTAACACCACTCTTCAAATCTAACTTTTTTGTGGTTTAGACTAGCGAAGTGAATTAAACTTACTCAAATATTGATCTTTTTTTTTATGTAATCTAATATGAGATATCAAGATGACCATTAAGCATCCATTTTCCAAAGTCATAAAGTAAATCAAATGTCCTTATTCATCAATATTTATAACTAGTTGTATAGACTTTCAAATTCACTTAAATAATCGAATTCATTGTGTATATCTCACATTCTGTTCCAAATTCACATGCAAATTCACTTATAACTTCTTTAACTTAACATTATGAAAAAGAATCAATTTCCACCATAAATGTATAACCATAATTAAGAATAGCTATGCTAAATAAGGATTATGCAATACTAACTATACGAACCACATGCATCACAATAAGATATACCAATTAACATTTAACTAAACTTAGCATGATTTTCGAATAAAATTACTGAGTTAGCTAAAAAAGGACTTACAATAATCCAAGTGTATCACTCAACATATATAACATTTCATTCCCCCCTCCTCTACACTTAATTTGAATATTATCCCCGATGTTCATCCAATCAAGATGAAGCATAACAAAGGAGATAATGAGAAAACTCCTTTAAATGTTAAACATTATTTCCCTTCAGCCATCCATGCTAACTAAAAAGGACAAGATCAAGCCATGAAAGAGAGGTGAGAGCATAGAGATAAGAAAAACACAAATTGATTTGAAATGATAAAAATTGAAATTTACGGTCTTATTAGAAAGCAATTACTTAAACCTAAATGATTAGGTTACCTCCTAACAAGCATTTCTTTAAGGTCTTTTAGTTAGACCATAAGGTTAAAAAATAATGATTCTCCTCCTAGGTCCATATCTTAGGTCGAATTTCTCATATCCAGGATGATCTATAAAAAATGGATATATTTGTGGTGTTAAGTTGAAGATAAAGACCTCTACACTTTCGAATTAAGCCTCAAATATGGATACAGTCTTCTTTAATGTGGAGAGCATTCATTAATAACTCTTGCACCCCCAATTCTTTGTCTTAGTATTGATAATTACTCTATAAAGGTGGCTTAAAGTAATCCTAATCGCTCCATAAATGACCTAGATTATGTATCTTGATATATTTATAGGTGTTACTCCCATGACCAACCAAAGGAAAACACACTTTATCAATAAGTAGTATAAAATAGTAAGAAATTTAGTATCGTTTCCCTAAGAATCTGAGTCTAATACTAATTCAATTAATGTTTAATTATCTAGACAAATTCAAATTGATTAATTAGAAGAAAGAATAAAAATAAAAATAAACAACGTTTGATCTAATCACAAGCTAATGAATTAATAGTATAACAAATGATAAATTAACCAAGGCCTTAGATTTCAATGGGTTAAACAAACAAAAAATAATTTGTTGGATAGATTTAAGAAATTCATTACTAAAACAAAATACAACCACTGATCATATAAATACATTTTCTCTCTTAAACTTGATTAATTTATTCTAATAAAAAAATTGGATTAGAATGCATAAATCATAAGACGCTTAAACCTAAGTTTGTTAGATTTAAGAACCCTTACAAAACAATTTAATGTCAGTCAATACCTAAATTTAATTGTGTCACCTAATTAATGTTCTACTAATTAAAATCCCACGATCATGGGTACTTCAATCATTTAAAAATCTAACTAAGATGGTCAATCAAAGCAAGATCAGATTAAACACTTTAACTAGGCAAAAATCTTCCAATCATATAAAATCCATTTAATCCTAAGCCTAACAAATCAAATTAAGCACATATAATCAACAATGAAACCAAAAATATTATTAAAAAAAATACACATTCATTAATGAAAACTAAGATTCAATACAAAGTAAGATAAAAAGAAAAAGAAATATAACCGAAATTGGTCTATTTTGGTGAAACTCACTCTCTAATCTATCTTAAACACTCTTGAAAGCTCTAATCCACTTGCCCAATACAAAGAAAGAATAAAAGAAAAGAAAACATAAACTAGAACCTAATATAAGAACAAGAACAAAATAAGCTTTCTTCTTCAATCTTGTAAAAAAAATCCCTGAATCTGTGTTTTTAGCCCTTTTTATAGTTGCTTGAGGTGGTTGCAAGGGTTTTAAGACGTTTTCTTGTAATTTGTCAACTTTGTCCTTAAAAATAAAAAAAATATCGCATTAAGTATGCCTTCAATGGCAATTGAAGTGAGTATAAATGGCTTCTGCTAACTCGCCATTGATTTTTTGTGTATTGGGCATAAACGATAGTTAGCTTTGGACATCAACGATGTCATTAATCATTCTAGCACCCATCATTGATGCTCTATTCTGGATCCCTCTTTATTTCAATTTGCTCTAAAATTTCTCTAATTTTCTTTAAGTGCATTAGGATCATCGTAAACCTAGAAATTAGCAAAAAGAGCTCTTAGATTATACATCATATGCCTTAAATAGATTAAAAAAACACAATAAATAAAGCTTTAAAACCTATGTAATTTTACCATTAACAATGAAATAAAGTCCACAGGATAAATATATTTTACAAATTGTATTATGATGGAGATCATAATTATGAGATTTATATTATAATTATGTATTATCTCTAAATTATTTTTACTCATTACTCTATTAAGATTGGACATTAATATAGTGAAAAGACTATTAAACTTTATATTTCTTCCTTACAAAGGAAGTAGTTATTCTTATAGACGAATTTATGGAGATACTTTAGCAAATATATAAGTTCTTATTAAAGAAAAAGATTAATGAACTGACCCAATATGAGAATTACATAAGAAAAATTACTTATATGTCTAAGGAAATGCCTATTGTAATAATAATATAAGTGATCTTCAGACTTAAGATCTCCAAGGTATCTTATATAGGAATTGTTATGTTTTTATATTAATTATGATGTAGTCATTAGATATACAATGAATTATATAAAGCAGTTGAGTGATCAATATAAGATTCTTCACCCTAAAATGATTAGGAAGAATATTCCGTTATTTTCGACTAGTATTTATTTAAGAAATTCTTAGTTAAGGTGGGATGACATTTTAATAAATAGTGTTCAAATATCATTAATAAAATCAATTACTAATAGTAAAGAACTAATATAATTGGACTTAAATAAAGTAGACGTTAATTCTATACTCTACATCTAATCAGAATATTGCATGATAAAAGGATTAAATTATATAGAAAAATAATGCACCAATAAATGAAGTCACAATCACTTTGACATTCTTAATATTTGGGTAGTTATGACGTGTTATTAGATACCAATCTTGATATATGATTATAAACTATTTAATTGGGGAGTTTTAATTCATCTAATTTTAATAATGAATTAGATTTATAACTTATAATCATTACCAACATATTAAAAATCTAATGGTTCACACATATAGACCAACTAACAAAAGAAAAATTATTTAAGTTTGATTTAATTATAAAGTTTTAGAAACTTAAGGGTTAAATATTTGATATTTGTTTATTAAGATTCAATTATAATCAAAGTGAGACTTTAATTATAATTATATTTAATTTTAATATTAAGAACAATATTATTTTTCTCTTATATAAAGGAAGAAACAATAGATAAGCTACCACTTTTCATTCCTTTTTACCAATTGTTAAATTTCTCTGAAATTGGTTTGTAAATGCCATTAGAAGCCAGACACGTGTATATTCCATATAGTTCTTCCATCATGACTCAAAAAGAAATACGAACATGGATCAAGATTCACAATAAAGTATGAATTTATATTCATACTTTATTATATTTATGATTTAATATTTTTAAAGTGATCTTTAATTTTAGAAGATTAAAAAAATATTATGTTTTCGTTGCAAGCAATATGATTGCATCTCAATTTTCTAGCACTAAGTGCATGGTTGGATTCCATAGGGAATTAACAGTTGCTCATGTGATGGATAATAGTTAAGGAAATACTTACCATGGCATTCATAACGTAAAGAAATGAATAAAAAGGCACTAACATAAAGGTGTAAATAGGTATTTCTATATAATGTATTGCTTGTCTTGCGAACTTGATAAGCTAATGGGGGAAAGAAACTGTTAGTCAAAATTTGTTGCCTATCAAGTGCTACTTATGTTTACTACCTTTGATATTATATAATGTTTGCAACCAAAGAAATGGTGGATTTTTCTTATGCTCAACCATGTATATATTAAAAAAATAGAAAATCAATCAATTAAAAATAAAGGGACTAAGCCTAAAGGTTAAGATATAACCAAGGCCAAAGCTCAATCAAAGCCCTACGTAAACATATTAACACCAAACCAGATCACTTAAACAAACCCACTCTCTACAGAAGGACACACACCCCCACAAACAAGAAAGCAAAATACCTATCCTAGTCGAGCTTCATAAGGGATGGAGGGACCTTCTAATAGCTTATCAAAATCCTAAGTAAATAGTCTCACTTCACTTCATACACAATTTCTTCTCATTTGGATTCAACAATCGTGATCCTTACTCCTAAAATCATTTTCCATAAGGAAGAAGATTTGGATGACAAGGCAAACTTGGAGTCACGTTGACCATGAATCGATGATCTAGATAAGTGATCCCCCTTTTATTCATGTCTATTTTCATGAATCTTCTATCTTGCATGTTTACTAGACTAGATGATTCCAGTAATTGGAAATTAAGGTTTCTGTATAGTACTTTTGATTAACATGATGTGTGAAAAGGAATACGATTAGCCTAAAAAGTTGAGTGATCCCTCTATAAAACTAGAATTCTAAGGGAGGAGGTCAAAGTATATTCCAGATCCTTCCTTCCTTGCTATTAACTAATTAACATCTATAACAACATTGCCTCAATTGTCCTCAACACCTCTTGTATCTCCATCCTTGCTTAGTGTCTTCCTAATCAACAATCTTATATTATAACCACCATTACAGGTCATCAATAATAATAGTTTTATAGGTCTTAGCTTTAGAGTAAGCACTAATTTTTGGCAATACTTTTTGCTATCTTTGCCCCAGCTAATCTAGTCATTATAATCTCACAAATCTAGGACAAGGCCCATTGAGAAAATCCTACATGTTTTTTTTAGCTCCTTTAAAAATCCTATTATTTCGTTCCCTTCATATCGAGTAGATATTGCACCAAAAGGCTATCTTAAATAACTTAGTATCATCTAGTTATTTCCCTTTAGTTAGAGTTACAACCCAATCAACCAAGTTCTCCCAGCTTATAGGGGTAGGACAACAGATGTGACAATTTTATGTCACTTGGCTCCAAAGAGGAAGACCAAACCTGCACTTGAAAAAGAGGTGACCTATATTCTTGGTATCATACTTGCAAAGATAACATGTTACATTTTGATTTCTAAATCTAGTAGTTTTCTCTAATGTGGTCAGTTTCCTTTGCAGCCATCACAAAATGAAGGGCGCTTTAGGCAAGGCTTCTATGAACTAAACAATCTTATGCCAATTTACATCACTGGATTTAGAGTTGAACATTGCTGCACAAGATTTATTAAAGAATTTACCATCCGTGTTCCTTCTCCATAATACATTTCTTCCATCTTAGTATTCAGACTATCACCTTGACTCTTGTATTACGTGGTAGAAATGGACATACTGTTGAACATTCAGCAAGTTTACTTAAGGACCCTCCTTTCCCTAATTGTCAAACCATAGGCAGGTGCTTTCCCCATCACCAATTCGATAAGTTATCTCATTTCAAAGTAATGGTCGTAGCGTTAAAATTTGCTATGAAGTCTATAAGAGAGTAGGTTGAGAATTGATTTCCCACAAACTTCTTCCCTAAAAAAGTAAATGTGCACCCATCTAACCTATAATGCTTCCTTGTTCTTGAAAATCCTTCAAATCTTTTTAGTAAGTTAAATTTAGGCTACTAAGTTATTGCAGATGATAACCAATGCACTTGAGGTTTTTGGACTACATACCTCATTCCACTTAACCTTAACATAACTTCTTTCAGTGCCCTCGCCAGACCATAAGAATTTTCTTAATTAACTATCAATTGATTTCGTAATCTCCTTAGGTAAGGCAATAGCATATATCCAATAAGATGTTGTTTGTTCTAGGACACCCTTCACCAATTGCTTCCTACTAGCATATAATAACTGTCTATTAGACCACCATTTAATCCTACTTTTTATTATGTCTAAGAAAGGAGAAAAACTAATAAACGTAGATTTCCTAGTAGTCATAAGAACTCTTAAATAGGTAAACGGTAGCTCACCTGATTGCATTTCCATAATTTTGGTTATTTGGACAACTAGCTCTAATGCATTAGTAGAAATGTACAGTTAACTCTTTCCTCTATTAATGGTCAACCCAAACACACTTAAAAATTCCTCTAGGGCATTCTTTATTAAAGAGATGGATGGTAAATGAGCACCACAGAATAATAAGATATCATCTGAAAACATTAAAAAAGTAATTTGTAACTCTTTGTACTTAAGATGATAAGCAAACCATGAATTGTGAGCTATTTTCCTCATGATCAACCTATGTAAAACTTCAACCCCTAAAGTGAATAAATAAGGAGATATAGAGTCAGCCTGCCTAACTCCTCTCTTCCTTTAAAAAGTCCTCAAAGGTTCATCATTTACCAACACATGAAAACAAGTAATTGTGATGCATTATTTTATCTAACCTTTGAATTTTTGTGGAAAACTAAAAACCTTTAGCACTAAGAGAATAGATAGGTCTATCGTAGACCTCCAAATAATAAAATACCTAACTAAACCTATTATGTAGTAGGACAAGTTAGGATTGATCCTACAGAGAGCTGGTTATGCTTATAAGCTATTCTTAATGTTACACATAAGAAAATGAACATAAAAACAACCTTTGGATGCAAAGGAACTTAAACTAAATGGAAAGACAAATAACGAAAACAAAGTAGAATATAGGAAACAAATAACATATACAAAAAATTGGGTGGAAGATATTTATGAGATTCATGACCTATAATTGATCATTGAAATATATAGATTGTAATTAGTCTAAGATGCTAACCTATTGACACAAACAATCTTTTGTGTCCTAAGTTCCTCCATTTTTAGATAAATCCAATAAACTTTGAAAATATACTTAACTATGCGACAACCTAGAATAAGCTCTCTAAATTTAATGGCTGTTTTAAGTACTAAGGAACGACTAACCTAAGTTATAATCTTGTAAGCTTAGATTGTGTAATTTAGAGAAGTAGAATTCTAGGCTAGATTGATTAAGTTTACCTATAAAACTAAT
>JAOXYD010000717.1:0-15731 GCA_028565735.1 Pinacopodium congolense | reverse complement strand
ATTCTGGTCTTCGAATTAAACAAGGAAGACAGAGAAATTGAAGAATTTATTAGGATCTCTTAAGATACCATCCCCTGGTATTAATTGAATAAAAATTAGAAAATAATACAAGAAATAATAGTTTCAATAACTTATAAACTTCTTTTAGGCTCAAGGATAACCCTCTCGTATTCCTTTTCTAAAGCTCAACAATAATCTTATCATGTTCTTTTTTAAGGCTAAAAAATAGCCTTACTAGTATAACACTTGAATGTGCTAGAAAAAAACTCACTTTCAAAGAGTACACTATAACAAGCCTTAATAACTTTTACACACTTCAAAGATAATATAGGTACTATTCAGTTTCTCAAAGACTCAAAAGGCTTTATGTATAACTTGTTTATGCTTGTTATGTTTGCTCCATGCTCAACCAACTATTTATACTTCTAATTAGGATTAATTAGCCATTGGTAAAGCTCCAACTTTCATATTTGTAATTAATAATTGTGATCGTTCTGTAATATGATCATTCATAATTTTTCACAACATAATCTTCTTCGTTGCTTTTCGGTCGATTTACCTTTTGGTTTTGTACATTCGGTCAATTGGCCTTTGGATTCAGACGATCGTTCGTCTTTGCAGATGCATTCAGTTGATTAGACCTTCGTCTTGACGCGTTTGGTCGACCGATGTCTATTTGATCGACTAATCTTTAGCCAACAGCGATAACATAACTTGGATCAACATATTTGCTTCTCGTAAACACTTCAAACCTCTATCTTTCCTACACACTTTAAAAATAGTAGTAAAGGTGTTTTGTCATTATCAAAATAAGGTGAAATCTCCTTTTGTTTAACTACCTCCCTCTTTTGGTGATAACAAAATCATGTGATAATAAAGCATAACATACAGATATTTTAGAAGCTCCCCCTAAAACAAACAAAAATTTAAACATTTTAAATATTAAAATTTTACTCTTAATAAATTTATGCATAAGTTAAATATAAATGATATCACATATAACACGTACATATCACATGCTACCTCTCTCCCTTTTTGGAATCAACATAAAAGGGCAAGAGATGTCATAAGGATTGCCCATCAATCATACCGATAGCTCTTCGAATTGTACAAAAAAGGTCTTCACATAAAGGTTTAGTAAAAATATCTGTTAATTGACGCAAGTTATCAACAAACTTAAGTTTAGTGTCTCCATTTTGTACATGATCTGAATAAAATGATATCGAATTCCAATATGCTTAGTCCTAGAATGCTGAATATAGTTATTGGTCAAACAAATAGTACTTGTATTGTCACATCGAATGGGAATTCTATCAAGATCCAAGCCATAATCCCTAAGTTGTTATTGCCTAAGCCACTACACTTGAGTGCAATAGCTACTGGTAGTTACATATTCGGCTTCTGTCGTAGACAATGCAATAAAATTTTGTTTTTCACAAAACCATGGCACTAATGCATTTCTTAATAAATGGCATGCACCTGATGTACTTTTCCTATATAACAAACTACTGGCATAATCGGCATCAAAATATTCAACTAAGTCTAAATATGCATTTCTAGAATACCAAAGTCCTAAATTCATTGTATCACACAAGTATCATAAAATACATTTAAAAGCTAACAAATGGGATTCCTTAGGAGAAGATTGAAAGAGTGCATATAAACAAACACTAAATATAATATTAGGACGACTAGCAGTTAAATATAACAAACTGCTAATTATACCTCGAAATAGTTTTACGTTTACCTCTTTACCATCTTCATCCTTATTCAACTTGGTAGATGTGCTCATTGAAGTGCTTAAAGGATTTGTTTGATCCATGCGAAAAAGTTTAAGAAGTTCTCGTGTATAGTTCGATTGATTAATGAAGATTCTATACTTCATTTGCTTGATTTGAAGTTTGAGGAAGAAGTTCAATTCTCCCATTATGCTTATCTCGAATTCTCTACTTATACATTCAGCAAATTCTTTACATAAACGTTCATTAGTAATACAAAAAATAATATCATCTATAAATATTTGAACAATTAAAAAATCATTTTAATATTTTTTAATAAATACGATAGTATCTACTTTACCATTTTTGAAACCATTTGCAAGCAAGAAAACACTTAATCTATCGTATCATGCTCTAGGTGCTTATTTTAAACCATATAATGCTTTGGAAAGTTTAAAAACATATTATGGTGCATCATGTCATTTAAAACTAGGAGGTTGCTCAACATATACTTCTTCTTAAATAAAATAATTAAAAAAATGCACTTTTAACATCCATTTGAAAAATTTTAAATCTCATGTGAGATACAAATGCAAGTAATAGTCTGATGGCCTCTAATCTAGTAGCGGGAGTAAACGTCTCATTATAATCTATTCCTTCTTCTTGGTTATATCCTTTAGCTACTAGTCTTGCTTTGTTTCTAATAATGTTACCTTGTTCATCTAATTTATTCTTAAAAACTCATTTTGTACCTATGATAGGATGATTTATAGGTCTAGGTACTAAAGTCTAAACTTTGTGAGGTTTAAATTATTCTAATCCCTCATTCATGGCTAAGATCCAATTTTCATCGACCAAGGCCTCGTCTATAGTCCTAAGTTAGATTTTTGAGATAAAAGCAAGATGTGATAAGTTAAAACGAGATCAAGTTGTTACCCTATAGTGAATATCACCTTTAATTTGGCTAGATGGATGATCTTTCTTGTATTTCCAATCTCTTGGTAGCTCTTCCTCCCTTCTTTCTTCACTTGGTTCAACAATTTGTTCTTTAGACATTTTTTCTTTGTCTTTAAGTGAAAGGTTTTCTAAACTTTTGTATAATTCTACATCATCATACTTAAGCACTTTCCTTCTATCGAAAGGGTTAGTTTCATCAAAAACAACATGCATAGATTTTTCAACTACATGCGTGTTCTTATTTTAAACTCTATATGCCTTATTATTTAATGAATATCCTAATAAAATAACTTCATTTGTTTTAGAGTCAAATTTTTCGAAGCTATCTTTAGTGATAAAAATATAACATTTGTAGCCAAAAACTTTGAAATGACTGATTTTTGGTTTCTTACCATTCAAAAGCTCATATGGTGTTTTGTTTAATTTATGCCTAATGCTCACCCTATTGATAGCATGACATACACATGCAACGACCTTGTCCTAAAAGTATTATGGCAAATCATACTCATTTATCATAATCTGTGCCATTTCGTATAAAAATCTATTCTGTCTCTCTATTACACTGTTTTGTTGTGATGTCCTAGGCACAGAAAATTTGTGCATGATGCCATGATCATTACAAAAGCATTTAAACATGCTATTCTCAAATTCTCTACCATGGTCACTTCTAATAGATGCAACGAACAAGAATTTTTCATTTTGAATTTTCTTTGCAAAACTAATAAATGATTTAAAGCATGCATCTTTTATACTTAAGAATAAAACCCAAGTGAATCTATTAGAATCATCGACAATAACAAAGGCATGCGATTTTCCTCCTAAACTAGCTACTTTAGTAAAACGAATAATTCCATATGAAGTAATTCAAGTAGTCTAGAGGATGTTACCAAAGTCTTGCTTTGAAAGGAGCTTTTTACTTGTTTTCCCATTTGACAGGTTTCACATATTTTATCCTTTTTGTATTTCATGATTGGAAGACCTTTAACAAGCTGTTTTGAATTTAACTTTGAAAGGAGGTTTATACTTGTATGTCCAAGTAGTTGATGCCAAATCCGGGTGCATTCACAAATTAAATTAAATACTTATCTTCAAGATTAGTAACATAATGTAGATCAACAATATAAATATTTCCTTCTCTCTTTCCTAAAAATACAATGCTATCATCATCCATCTTAGAGACAACACGTTCATTTCCTACGAAAATTATATATCTTATCACATAATTGACTAACACTTAACAAATTAGGCCTTAAACCTTCAACAAGTAAGGCATTATCGATTAAAGGATAATTATCTTTACTCACTTTCCAATACCAATTATCTTACCCTTGCCATTATCACCGAAAGTGACAAATCCTCCATCCTCACTTTTAAAGGTAATGAATTGTGAGGGATCACTAGTAATATGACGTGAGCAACCGCTATCTACATACCATTTATTTTTCCTTTTATCCTATAGATTAAAGAAAACAACTAAGGTACCTATCTTATTTTGGGTCCTTAAGCATTAGCATAGCCAACTCATAACTCTTAGCCTATAACCTTGAAGGATAATTAAAGCTATGAATAATAATAAAAAAATACGATTGCAGAAAAGGTTTTGATACATGGCTACAATGGGTTAAGATGAAAAAATGAAAGTTACAACCTATTAGTCAATTGGATCATCATCAGTCGACCAAACCATGTTAGGTCGACCGATATTACTGGTTCGGTTGACCGAACTCAAAACTGTAGATGATCAAACATGCAGAACATCTGATATGACAATAAGGTGTAAAACCTATAGAATTTAAAAAAAAAAGTTGGAGAAGACTATCTAGTTTTTGGAATCCACATTGTGTTTGTTCTCTAAACATTGTATTTCTTGTAGCTATTGGATATGTTGTTAAGATGGTCATAAAAAAAATAAGAAACATGTCCATGTCATTCATAGTAAGAACAAAATAAGGGAATGTAATATTTATAAGAGTTTCTTGGTCTCAACACATTGTAAGTACTATGGAAATATTGTCTAGGTTGCACATATAATTTTCCGTCATTTACTTATCTATGCGAAACTTTCTTTAACATTTGATCGTACAGAGAGCTATGATATCTAGGTTGTGACTTACCAGGTGTATTATAAATAGTCTTGGATGGACTTTCATTTTCTAAGTTTTTCCCTTTAACAAGGTGTCTTTGCTCGTTGATAGTTCATTATTATAATCTAATCAATGTTTATCATTCTCAAGCTTTTAGACACTTAACAATGTTTATAATTTTTCTTTTCCCTTGTTGAATTTCTTAAGAGAATTTTTAAGGGATTTAATTTCTTTCTTTAGAGACCTATTTTTATTACAAGTTCATCATTGTATTTATTAATCAAAGGCATATCTTTTCTAAGGTCATCATTTTTCGATTTGCATGCATCTAATTCTTCTAAAGTCTTTTTGTACTTTTCATGCAATTCCTTATTTTTTTTGGTTAATTCTTTAATGTGTTATAATACTTCATCATAAGAATAGCCAAACTCATATTCATTTCACTAGAGGGAGAACATATCAAACTCATATTCATTTTAGTAGAGGGAGAGCATACCTCGTTGTGCACCATAAACACATGTTAGCTACTTGTTTTTCTTCAGAATCTTTGAATTCAGACCATACGGCTTTTAGCCCTTTCTTTTTCTTGGAGTCTTTCTTTTCCTTTCTTCATATCTTCTTTTCTTTGTTTTCCTCGTCTTCTCGTAAATTTGGGTAGTGTAACATAAAGTGTCCTTTTTCACCACATTCAAAAAATATTATGTTAGATAATTTGTTCTTAGAAAATGATGTACCTTTTCGTGTTGAGGCGTTTTGCATGAACTTCCTTAACCTTCTCGTGATGAGTGCGAATTCTTTGTTTTTGCTTCCAAGCGGTGATTATTCATTATCGCTTTCCTCCTTTTTAGATTTTTTAAATGCCACATTTTTCTTCTTTAGCATTTCTTACTCATCTTTAATATTCATCATCCTTATTTCGTACGTTAATAAGAAACTAACAAGCTCATTGAGAGGAAGTGTGTTGAGATCTTTAGCCACTTATATTGTTGTTACCTTTGCTTCCTATGTCTTTAGTAGGGATATTAAGAATTTTCTAACAAGCTCAACACTAGAATAGGTCTTACCTAGACCTTTTAGACCACTTATAATATTATTAAAAAGTGTATACATAGTAAAAATAGTCTCATCATGCATCATGCTGAAAAGTTCATAATCATGAATAAGCATGCTTATTTTAGTTTCCTTGACTTGATTAGTACCATCATATGCAAGTTTACATATTGAAATCTTATTATGCTCTTCCATGTTCAAAGCACAATATGAAATATGTATGGCTTTATAGTTTAAAGATATCATTTTCGTTTCTTCTAAGTTACATTCATTTTCTTTCTTCAATACTACCTCATTTCTTATAAGCTTAGTAGGTATAAAATGTCCTTGTGACACCATCATTCACCCATTAGATAACATCTCATCCTATTTTTTCAATACATGAAATTGTTACCATAAAAAAGGGGGTCGTATGTGGATTATGACTTTCTAAGCTAGATGAGGAAGCTACAGAATTCATAAAGTGTCTCATTTGATCTTTGCTCACAAATTCGTTAGAATTAAGTAATTAATGTGAGACCTACGCTCTGATACCACTTGTTGGTCCTATATGGCACTTAAGAAGAGGGTGAATTAGGATGCAAAATTTTATGCAAATTACACAAACACTTTTTATGGAAATTATGGAAGCTAAATAAACAAAGATGAAATGGATGAAATAAGCTTGTACTAATTGAATAAAAATTAGAAAGCAATATAAGAAATAATGGTTTCAACAACTTTCAAACTCCTTTTAGAATCAAGGATAACCCTTTCGTATTCCTTTTCTAAGGCTCAATAATAACCTTGTCACGTTCTTTTTTAAGGCTAAAAAATAACCTCACTAGTATAATGCTTTACTATGCTAGAAAAACAATCACTCTCAAATAATACATAATAACAAGCCTCACTAACTTTTTCACACTTCAAAGACAATATGGGCATTATTCACTTTCTCAAAGACTCAAAAGTCTTTACGTATAACTTGTTTATGCTTGTTATATTTGCTCCATGCTCAACCTACTATTTAAACTGATAATCAGGATTAAATAGCCGTTGTAAATCTCTAACATTCATCTATGCAATTAATGATTACGATCATTTTTTAATATGACCGTTCCTGATTTTCTGCAATATAATCTTCTTCTTTTAGTCGATCGACAAGCAACGTTTAGTTGACTGGCCTTTAGATTTAGTCGATTAGCCTTTGAATTCGGTCAACTATTTGTCTTCGTAGATGCATTCGGTTGATCGGACCTTCTTCTTGACATGTTAGGTCGATTATTGTCCGTTTGATCAACCGTTCTTTAGCCAACAACAACAATATAGCTCGGATCAACATATTTACTTATCGTAAACACTTAAAATCTCTTTTTTTCCTACATACTCAAAAAATATAAGTAGTATAGGTATTTTTTCATCATCAAAATAAGGTGAAACCTTCTTTAGTTCAATAATCCTATACCATATAATGAGGGCATATAATCATAATCCAACAAAGGACTAAGAAACTTCCTAAAAGACAAATGTTAATATAGATCATTTACTAGTATATATGAGCCATATCTAACATTCGTCACCTTGGCAAATATATAACCTATGAACATAAGAACAAGTCTTTAGTCTTCTCACATATCAGATAGATCAAGTGACATCCATACTTAACATTTTGAAACATTAATCAATGCTTAAACTTGTCAACAGTAATATTGAACCCAGGACGGTTTCACTTTACTTTAATGATAATAAAATAACCTTAGTACCAATAATTCTATTATGTTTAAGGTTTGAAAATATAGGTACATTGATGAAATGCTAAAGAGATAAGTTTTATAGTCTTAAAGCTTAAATGAAGCATATGATGATTAAATGGAAAGGAATTAAGTTTGAAGACCAAGTTAAAAATCAAATATATTTATTATTTTAATTCTTTATGTATGTTTTATTTGGTCTTATGATTGTGTTAGAGGGCTCATTTATGTATAATTGCATTCATGTTTAGATTATGTGCATAGGTTGCCTAATCAAGAGAAAAATGTGTGAATAATGTTTTAAAAAATAGTCCTTTTAATGAGTAAAAATGTTTTAAGAGAAGTTTTTAATGTTTATGTGAGTTAAGAAAATGTTTTAAAGTATTGACAATTGTTTTGGGATGATTTGAAAGTGTTTAATTATGTTATAAAATGTGAAAAATCAGTCTATATAAGGACTAATCAACCACAGATTGGGATTGATCGACCAATTAAGGTTGATTAGTCATTGATTAATCATAAGGTTTTATCTAGTCGACGAGTGTGCTATTTTTTATTAGACTGATCGATCAATGTTATATATCGATTAACTAGTGACCCATCAACTGATGTAGGGTACTAGTCGACTGATCTATGTGAGAATTGCACTCCAATGAAAAAAAATGAATTTAATGAATTTTAACACTATAAACGATCATAAATGACTAAAAACCTAATTTTCACTATAAATAGGTGCATTGGAGAGTGTGTAATGCATACAAGAGTTGAGAAGCACATAAAAGTGTGAATTAAAGTATAAAGAGTGTTGATTTTGTGAAGAATGGCTGAGTTTTTGTTGCTTTTTGGTAAAGTTTATGAGTTTGCTTTTGTATATTCATTCAAGAGTTATATGAACCCTTTTAAAACACTTTGTGTGTCAATTGAAATATTTTTCAAGTGTATTTTTTAGGGTTGTGAGCTTGTAAATTGATAAATTATGAAATTTACCCTAAAGCCTTGAAAGAACGATCAATAGTTGTAAATTTGATTTTTGAGATAGTGAAAGACCCAACGAGGTCTTGGGAAGTAGATGTAGATTTAGAGGATGATATTGAATTATTATAAATTTAGTTTTATGGCTTCTTTCCCTTACTCTTTTATTTTCAAGTATTATATTATTGCTTATTATTTATGTTACTAATTGAATTATTTACTAAGCCTCTACATAGTTATTTAAGAGGGATTTTGAAACTAGGCTTAATTAACTTAGAAAAATTTTAAAGAACCTAATTAACCATACCTCCATTAGATGCTAATTAAGACCAATAAGTGATATCAGAGCTTAGGTCTCACATTAATTTAATTCTAGTAAATTAATGAGTAAAGATATGGTGCATATAAACACCTTTGCTCCCTCTAATAATGTAAAAGGCCCAAGCATAAGTAGGACTCCTTACTTTAATGGAAACAATTATCTTTATTGAAACATTAAGATGAGATACTTCCTTATGGTAGATACTGTTAAGTTATGAAAAATAGTGTTATAAGAAATCCCCATGTTCTTATAAGTTGTAGGTAATTAAAAGGTACTAAATCCTATGATGAATGGGATAGTAATGATAAGAAATTAGTGTCTCTAAACAATAACACAATGCATATCCTCTACTATGCCTAATAAGAAATGAGTTTAGTAGGGTATCCATGTGTGAAACCATTTATGAAATATGTCACTCC
The DNA here is from genome assembly GCA_028565735.1 of Pinacopodium congolense. Classification (NCBI taxonomy): domain Eukaryota; kingdom Viridiplantae; phylum Streptophyta; class Magnoliopsida; order Malpighiales; family Erythroxylaceae; genus Pinacopodium; species Pinacopodium congolense. The sequence goes on along the minus strand of JAOXYD010000717.1, from coordinate 6,479 downwards.
TTAAAAGTAACTCATAAAGGGACAAATTAAGTTAAAGAAAGTAAAGTTAGTATGTTAATCCATCGATATGAATTTTTTCATATGTTGCACAACAAAACCATATCTTTTATGTATGTAAGGTTTATTAAAATTATCAATGCATTAAAAGATCTAGGTAAGATCTAATATAATATTGAGCTTATAAAAAAGATACCCAGGTCATTGCCAAAAACATGGGAGGACAAAGTGGCTCCATACAAAAAGGTAAAGACCTAAATGTCTTCTCCCTCGAAGAGCTAATAGTATCTCTCTTGACATATGGGATGAGACTTAAGGAAATGTAAGAAGAGGAGATGACACAAAAGAAAAAGAAACATGGATTTTAAAGCATCAAATGAGATTCATAATGATAATGAAGGCTCTATGAGTAGAAGTAAAGATGAGGATATAGCTCTACTTACGAGAAGCTTCAAGAAATTCTTACAGAAAAATACATCTACATGAAGATGGGATTCCAGGGAAGGTAATTCCAATTATAAAAATAAATTATCTAACATTATATTTTTTGAGTGTAAGGAAGTAGATCATGTAAGTTCATAATGCCCCCTCCTTAAAGAAAGTGACAAAAGGGAAATGAAGGAAGGAAAGAAAAAGAAGGCATTGAAAACCCTATAGTATAATCTAAGTGAATCTGAAGGAGAAGATAAAGTGGAAAACATATGTTTCATCACATATGATGAGGTAACATCTTCGTCCACTTCTCATAGTGATGATGAATGTGATATACTTTGACCTATGATGAATTATTAGATTACTTAAAATTATTGATTAAGAAAAAGAAGAAATGGTCCACCAAGTGTTAATTTTTTTTTGAAATTGTTAGATGACTGGAAGTTAGAAAATGAGAAACTTAGACATAACCTAGAATCAAAGAATGTGGAAGAAAATGATAGGAGTAAGAAATGGAAAACAATGTTAGGAGTACAAAAAATATGGCAAGTGATAAACACAGACTAGGATATACTAGTGATTTAAAAAATGTAGAAGAAAAAGATAGCAATAAGAAATAGGAAACAGTGTTAGGAGCTAAAAAAACATGGCAAGTGATAAACATAAACTAGGATATACTAATGATAATGTGTGTTCGACTAGTATAAAAAAGGCATTCATAAATAGGGTATAACCTAAAAAGACTTATTATGCATACATATATGGTTCCTGATGGAACTGTTATGAGCTCACTAAATAATAAATTACCTAACTAATCTCACTATGTAGCAAGGCTGGTCAAGGTCGATCCCAGAGAGAGCTTGTTGTATTTAGAATCTATTCTTAATATTGCGCAAAGGAACAAGAAAATAAAAAATCCCCTAGATATGAGTAAAATTAAATAAACTACAAGACAATTAAAAAAAAACTAAAGTGAATAAAATAGAAAAGCAAATAACAAAGATGAAAAGTCAGGCTGAAGATATTTTCTAAATTCATGAATTATAATCAATCATCGAAATCTTAAAAATTGTGTTATTTATAAAATGCTAGCTTATAAGGACAAATAAGCTCTTGCATTTTAAGTTCCTCTATTTTTAGATAAATCCAACAAGCTCTGAAAATATTTCTATCTACGTGATGAGCTCGTTGTAAGTTACCAAATAATAAGATACCTAACTAGACCTAACTAAGTAGTCAGAGTGAGTTAGGGTCGAATCTTCAGGGAGTTAAGATGAATTGTTATATCTAATATTACACAAAAAAGTAAAACAAAAGCCTTGGAATGATGGAAGTTAAAGAAACTAAAATAAACAGAAAGTAAAACAAAATAAGAAAAGACTACTAATAATAATAAAGAAATGAGTTGAAGGTATCATCGCGAATTATAAATGACTATTAATCCTTGAATCTAGATAAACGATGCTCTAATTATAGTGTTAGCCTATAGGTTCGAACAAGCTCTTAAATCCTCAGTCCCTCTAACTTAGGTATATCTAATAAGCTCTAGAAATAGCTCTAACTCCATCTATAGCTTAGAACAAGCTCTTCAGATTTAGTAGTGGAGAAGCTTTAAGTGCTAAGAAACGACTAACTTAGGCCAGTAACTTGCAAGCTCAGATAGGACTAGTCATTAGTCATATCTTTACCTCCTTTACCCTTCCTTTAAGTGGCGTAGACAATATAAATTAAAGCATACTTGTTAGCTTTCTACTCCATGACAACTTGAGAAAAGATGCAATTTTCTTTACTAAATAGTTCACCTAGACAAATATCCAATAGAGGAACTAGATTCTTATTCATTAAATTAGACCTTATTCATTCAAACTCTGCCCTTAACTTCTTTAAAAATTGGTCTCTTTTACTAGTCTTATGCATATTTTGGATAGCAAAGAGTGCTTCTAGAACTACACAATATTAGTGTACTCACTTTAAAGATTCTCAAAAGAAGAATAGGATTCTTGGATTGACATGCTACCTTGAACAAGAAGCCCTAACTCAAGTTCCAATTGAAACCTTCTTTTTATATTATTTTGGCTGTAAACTTTCTTTAAGAAATCTGACATTTCTTTAGAGGTTTTGTAAGGCTTAAGGTGAGAAGAATAGATGGTTCCATGCTTGTAAGAATCCAAGACATTACTTGAGCATCCTTTACTTCCCATTTTAGATATTTTTCCTTCTCCCTCTCCTTATTAGGTATTGGACTTGTTCCATCAAGATAGGCCTGTAATTCCTTTCCTTTAATAGAATTCTAGAATTGAAATTCTCATTTACAATAATTCTTTCCATTAAATCTTATACAAAAACTTTCAAGTCGTTCTAAGGACATCATGAAACAAAGAAACAAGAACTAAAAGATCAGATATGAAAACTGAATAACAAAACAAGAATAACTAAAAACAAAACACTTAGATTTAGATGGAACAAATTTCAGAATTTAGGTTCTAATACTCAAATCCCTCAAAGTTATGGGATAATATGGTAAAAATCTAAATTTAATAACAAAATCTTTCATGTGGATTTCATATCCTTTTTCAAGAAGTTGCCTTAAACTTAAAATATTACTTTTCAACTTGGGTACATAGTAGACATCATTAATAAGTCTATGATTTCCATTTCCTGAAGAAATTAGAATGGTACCTTTCTCATGAATTTGGATCTTTGAAGAATCTCCAAAAGAAACATTGCCTTCCACCTTTTCATCAAGCTCCATGAATTTGCCTTAATCTCCATACATGTGATTTTTTACTCCATTATCCAAGAATTAGGTACTTTCATCCTTACATGCATCATCTTTGAGTGCTAGTAATAAAGTAGGCTTTTCGACTCCTTATTTGTTGTCAACAATATTGACTTGCTCCTCAACATGATTAGGTTTAGTGCAATATTCCCTAGAATAATGTCCAAATTTATGACAGTTATAACACTCAACATTAGACTTATCATACCTCCTTTCATTTTGTCTAGAATTGTAATCTCCTCTTCCTATTCCTCTTGATTTTTCTTGGTCTTTGTATGAGTAATTGTTTCTATTATCTTTGTTGACATTGTTATAATCTCCTTTATTTCTTCCTCTATAACCTTGTTCCCGACCACGACTACGACTATGACCACAACCTTGACCACGTCCACGTCCTTGTCCTCTTCCTCTTTGATTACTTTCTCCATCATCATCTTTTACCGTAACCTTTGCTTTAAGTGCTTGCTTTAAAGATTCATCTTATCCCCTCTTGATCTTGTTTTCATGTGCTTACAAAGAGCCCTCTAATTGTTCAAGTATCAAAGAGTCTAGATCTTTGGATTCCTCAATGACACAAACAATATAATCAAACTTTAAAGTTAAAGAGCGAAGAATCTTTTCCACCACTCAAACATCTTCAACCGTATCTCTATACCTCTTCATTTGATTCACCATGGCCTTCACTTGCGAGCAATAATTCGATATTGATTTAAATTCCTTCATGTATAAAGATTCAAAATTGCCTCGTAATGATTAAAGTCAAATCTTTTTTACCTTATCAATTCTTTAAAAGGAAATTTGTAAAATCTCCTATGCTTCCTTTGAAGTAGTTGCATCGGTCACCTTTTCAAACATTGAATCATTTAAACATTGATAGATAAGGGTGAGGGTTTGTTGATCCTTTTTCTTTATCTTTGACCAAGCATCCTTCTTACTTTGAGACAAGTCGTCTTTACTTTGAGGTTGTATAAAACCTTTCCTTACAAGAAGATGTTATATTTCATTTGAATAATTTGAATTCAAGTACAAAGGGGTATTTATAGGTATAAAAATGACCCTTCAACTTTAAGTACATGAACCCATTAATGAACCCAAATAAATAAATAATATATAAGCCCAAAACCATATATGGATCATATCAAGGAAGTCAATCTTCCAAAAACTCTCCTCTTTTTGCTATTAAAGTTGTTGGTTTGTCCTTGTGGGTAACTGGATTCCTATTTTCTGTTTCGAACCTATATTGTCCCTGCATATTGTCCATATATTGTGCATATGAATTGTACAATTGGCAGGCTACTAAGAACCAAAGAGGCGAAGCTTCAATCAGCACCTCCAGCTTCTTGAATGACATAAATTTTTTGTTCCATAAATGCCATCAATTTTGTAATACCAGTCAAAAGAATGCTTATGATTTCAATACCTTCTATGAAAATGGAACTTAATGGAAGTGTATCTTGAGTATCATTACGTGTTGCATAAGTAGCTTTGTGATTTCATTTTGTTCCCATTATTCTTTAATTATTATAGGGAGCTGCTCGCAAGTAAAAGAAGGAGAGAAGAGGATGGAAAGAGAAAGGGAAAGGATTCGTAATTCTATATCGACTTACAGCTTCTAGGCCATATATTAATACGCCAGTTTGTTCCTACAGAGCGTGATTTTCACTTTTATATGTTGAATTGAATGTTCTCTTGAATTTTTCATGTTTGTTGTGCACACTTCTCCAATTGACGTGAAGGAGAGTTATGATAATAGTAGGGAACAACACGACAATTAAAATTCGTCGTATCTGTTAATAAATATAAATTCTAACAGTTCTCTAAGCGAAGAATCCAATATTATGAACGGAAAACCTTTGCAGCCCTAGTCGGGTCCTATTATGAATTAGCAGGAATGTAGATAGGGATGAGTGAAGCTGGTATGTCTTGCAACTGGGGAGTTGGTATGCACAGAATCAGTCTTTTCTTTTCTTTTTTTTGGAAGTTGGAATCAGTTATTTGTTGTGTTCTTTGATCAAACTAAGTGGATGTTACTCTATCAAGGCTGCTTGGTTTTGTTCCAAATCACGGTTTTGTTAATTGTATTATTATTCTTGATCACTTAGCCATGAAACATACCAATCTTTTATAAAACATTTAAAAAGTAGGAAAATGAGTTGAGCTTGCAGTGCTACTTTTAACAAACGTGTTAGTTGATCAAAGGCTTAAAACGAAAGTACTCTATGAGATTTTCCCACTTGCATTAATTAATTTAATAAAATCATTGTTAGATTAAGACATATTTAATTCGATCGTTAATTATAATTTTTATATTTTTATATTAATTTTATGTATTTTTTATTTTTATACTATTTTTTTAGATTTTATATTGTATTAATTTGTTATTTTTTAAGTTTTATATTATTTTTTAATTTCTATATTTTAAAAAATAAAAAACGAAAATTAAAAAAACCAACTAAATAAAGTCTCAACGCAAGATCATAATTTAAATAAAAAAACCTAGGAGGTCCTGAAGTAAAGTGAGGTTAATCGCTTTCATTTAAATTTTATATCTTCTTATTATGAATCTTAGGCATGTAAACCAGCTTCATATATAAGCATAAGCACTCTGCTTTCTAGGTGGCTCACCTTCAATAACATGTTCTAAACCAGAACAAACGACCACAATCTTCTGGACATCAAAAAGAAAGGACATGATGAAACAACCATGCTGAAACTGAAACAACACTGAAAAAAATCCAAACTCACGGGTCATGTAATTTGAGAGAATAAGATTGCTCTTTAGCCGTAATAAACCTTTTAAAAACTAGATCTTACTTATTCGAAGAAATGAACCTTAAAAATTTATCATAATTTGAAATCCAGCCCAGGAAGCAACATCATAGAATCCAAATAAGCTGCAAATGGATCCAAATTCAAAATTGATTTCTCTTCTCTTTCTGGTTTTCGATAAGAAGTTTAAATTTCCTAACATAAAAAACCAAGCTATGAGAAAGACTTAACACTCCCTCTGCTTTTCCTTGTATTTGTCCTATTTATTTATATGTCCTATTTATTTATATGTTTGGTTGAGGGGAATAATCATTTTATTCCTCTTCTATTCTTAAGGAATAGATATGTCAGTGTTTGGTTAACAAAAAATTTATGGAATAAGTATTCCTTATTTTTTAGGAATACATATTCCTTACCCCGCCTATATTTAGCTATTCCAAGAATAACTATTTATTATTATTATTATTATTATTATTAATTTTCTACTTATTATTATTATTTC
>JAOXYD010000706.1:0-15731 GCA_028565735.1 Pinacopodium congolense | reverse complement strand
TAACAAGTCAAAGTGCATGATGAAAACTATGAACTTTATACTCAAATGCTTTCCTCCTATCATAATAATCTCCCCTAGGATGATGATATGTCATTAGATGAAAATGGAACGTGTTCCTAGGATTATGTTTATGCATATAAAAATTATGAGCATGCATCACACCACTTTTCCTTATATATGGTTTAAGTGCATTTCTTAACCTTTTTTTATCACTATATGCTTTTCCTTGGATAAATTTATGCCTAGCATATGGATCAAATGGGTTTTCTACCTTTATGGATTTGCATATGAGGGTTATGGCCATGTATCATGTTATTATATCTAAACGAGGCCTAAGATTTTATGCATACTCTTTTCATAATGATATGGCCTCCTAAGATGAGAATATAAAATGCTTCTAATGTTGTGATAGTTCATGTATGGAGCTTGGAAGTGTCTAGGACTGGTTTACTGTATTTGAGGCCGAATTATGTCCATTTTTAAGTCTCCTACCATTAAATTTTCTCTTTTGATAAGAATCTGACCTCTAGGAACGCTTGCCTTACTTGAGGCCTAAATGCATTATATCTATTTATATATCTCCTACCATTAAATGTTCTCCCTTGATAAGAATGGAACCTAGGAAATGATTGAAATATACCTTTATGCTTATAAGAGCGTAAATGAGAAGTATGAGAATGTGTTACGCCTCTTTGCCTAACATGAGACCAAAATACATCATTATGAAGTTATGTATTCTTATGCAAATTATGCCTATTTCTACATTGATGCACATTCTTCCTACCTTTTAATCTAGACTTATATATGCATGCATAATGATTTTTCCTAGTTTAAGGTCTAGATGTGGAAGTAACATTTTCAAAACGGTGCTTGAGTACAATTTCTTCCTCTAAGTTCTTTCACTTTATAAAAATGGTTCTTTTTTTATTACAACCATTTCTATAAACAATTCCTAAGCCTTGCATATCATTAGAACTCTTTTGAGCTCCTAACATGTAATTTAGTTTTTCCTTGCCCTTTATAAATTTTGATAAAGATTCCTTAGGTGCATCTACTTCCTTTTTTAAAGACTCAATTTCATGCATCAAATTTTCATGATCACATTTATGAGTAGCAACATTCACACTCCTAGATTCTATCATGCCATTCATCTCATTCCTTAAGCCATCAATTTCTATCATACATGCATACATTCTTAGATCCTAATATTTCATGCATTTCATTCTTCAACTTCTTATTCTCATCCAATAATTGCTCATTTTCTAGCATTTAATTATTCAAATTCTTTAATGCATCTTTATCTTGGAAGAAAGTTTCTTCCTTCTCATCCTAATGAGTTTCACATATTTAACCAAATCATCATAAGACAACTCATCATTCTCAACATTATCATCATCATTATCAACACTAAAGTTAGAATTAAAAGGTAACTTATTGCCTTCCTTTTGAACATTTTATGATGATGGAACTTCTTCTATTAAGGCCACAAGGAACACATTTGAAAGCTCTTTATTTTCCTTTTATACATTCTCCATCTTCTATATCATTTCCTCCTACAAAAATTTCCTCTTATATACACCAAATTTCATTAGCCAAATTGGACATAGAAGCTTTATCAATTATGCAATTATCTAATGCATCAAATAAGATATGTATGACATCTTTATCCAGAGAAGCTAATTCGAAGTCATTTGAAGAATCATAAGGACCATTTGTAATAATTTCCCATAAATGTAAATTTTTACCTATAATGAAAAACTTTATCCTAATTTTTCATTTTAAGAAATAACTGCCATTAAAAATTAGTGGTCTAGGCACTTCTAACTCCTCTTAACTGAATGAATCATGAAAAGCCACAATGGATCTTACTTCACAAATTTTGTTACAAATTATGAAAAATGTGAGACTTATTCTTTAATATCAATAAAAAGCCCTATGAAATTCAAGAGGGTGTAAATTAGATGTTTAAAAAAATTCTTCTAAACTAAATAACTTTAGTTGCCTAAACCAATTTTAACTACATATAATCAATAAACTAAAATTCAACCTATATGGAATATCAATGCTTATGCTAAATAAAACAAATTTAATCAATTATAAATAAACATAAGTGCATAAATATAAAGAGATAATGGAAAAGGAGACACAAGGGTTTATAATGGTTTGGTAAAACCTTTATGGCCTAATCTACTCCCATCAATTGATATTGGAATTTCAAGTATATCAATCTTCCTTAGGGTGAAGAGTAATATTGACAACTTCTTCTTTCCATAAAGGAGATAAAGAGTAATCTTGACAATCTTTCTTTCCACAAAAGAGGCAAAGAGTAACCTTTATAATCTTACTTAAGGGTGAAAAGTAATCTACATAATCTTGATTAAAGGTGAAGAGTAACTCTTTATGTAAAATCAAAAATTCACAATTTTAACTTCAAAATTCAGCCCCTAAATATCATTCTTATAGGACTAACTCAAGAATACATAAGTCAACTAATGCTTGATCAAAATCAATATAAGAAAGGAGCTCAAATGCAATCTATGTAACACCTATACTTAATGTATTCTCTTATGTTCATTCAATGAATTAATCAACATAAATCATTCCTAATTCTTTGTAATTTTTAAAGACTAAAAATCAACACAAAACAACTTTTAGGACCCTAATCAATCAATAACCAATCAATTAAAACAACAAAATCAAAGTTTGAACCATTAAAGGACAAGATTAAGCATATAACATAAAAGGGCTATCAAAATAACAGTGTTTCAATTCTAGCCCATAGAATGAACGTTTCTAGCCTTCCAAGGATGCAAAATCAACACAATAAACCTCTTGTAAGCTAAAAAAAAGTTAGTTAATAATAGATTGAAACAATAAAACCAAATTATAACACAAACCAATCATATTAAATCATTAGAAGCATAATAGCTATTAAAATGATAGTATTTCACTTCCAACTAAAAAATCAAATGTTTCTAGCCTTTTGGCAACATAAAATCAACACAATAACTCTAGTAAAAGCTAAACAAATCAACGAACCACATATTGGAACAATAAAAAAGAAACTAGAGATTAAAACAAGAAGAAATAGCAATGGAAGTTCAAGAACAATCAAACTTTATGTATAATCACTTTGGAAGCTCAAATCTCTCTCAAAATAGCTTTAAGAACCAAAAAAATGTTTTATGACTCATATATATAGGGATAAGAAGTGAATGGAGTTGGTAGTTATAAAAACTTAAATACTGAAGCATAAACTAGCCGTTAGAGTGTAGGTTTTTTAAAAATTAGTCGATCGATTATTGATAAGTCGAATGATGTTCTTAAAATTGACCCATTAACCGACTAGTAATAGAATGGTCGATTAGTGAAACCTAAAACAAAATTCCAAATTGTAGAGCACATATTCAAAACATTCCAAACCAAAAATTTCAACTCTAATTTAATACAAACAAGTTTCAAACCATTCCATAAGTCAAATGTGACATCAAGACATATATATTAAGATAAAAAACATAAAATACTTTGATTTATGACAAATTAAACTAAACTTTGAAACTATAGTTTAAAAACCAAGTCTAAACCAATTCAAATCATTTTAATGATGTTTATTTTACTTCAAAACCATAACACACAACTTTCAAAACATATTTTGAACTTGTTCCAATGGCTACATTGAATCAAATAACTTAAGCACAAAAATTGGCCTATCAAATGGAGCTTTAAACATTTAGTTACTATTCGATTAGTTTTCTAAAGGGTTAACCATATTTGTAGTCCTAAACCTTTTATCATTTTCTCAATTGAGTCCTATACCTTTGAAACTTCTTATTGAAGTCCTAAACCTATATGGATTAATCAAAGGCAGTCCTTATAAGACTTAATTGGGAAAACTGTGAAAAGTTTAGGATTTAACTGGAAATATTATAAAAGGTTTTGGACTACAAATATTTGGGATAACCTTATTTATACTCTTAAAACTTTCACAATTTTCCCAATTAAGTCCTATAAAGATTGCCTTCGATTAATTCTTATAGGTTTAGGACTTCAATAAGAAATTTTAAAGGTATATGCCTCAATTGAGAAAATGGTGAACGGTTTAGGACTACAAATATGGTTATCCCATTTTCCAAAAATAAACAAATTTTATAAGCCTTTAAAAACCAAAATTAGCCCCATAGTTTGACTCAAACACATTTACACATACTTAAATAATACTTCAAAACCTTTAGACATATCAAGAGACATACTTAAAAACAATTTATCACATTACCTCTTGATTATGCAACTTTATACCAATATAACATTCTAAGTCAATTCCTAACATGTTAATGCCATAATCAAATTCTAAGACTTGAATTAAAATCCTAAATGCAAATTCTCATGTAAGTATGACATGCAAAAATGAACCATTTCAAGCATTGATTAAGAGGAAGTGAAGAGTACATACCAAGACACATTCCTAAGGCTAATCAAACTTGATTTCTTTCATGATCTTCACTTTGGTACTTCAATGATTGCTCCATTTCCTCTTTTTTTTTTTTCATAAATGCTCTTCTACCTTAGACTCCAAGACACGTCCTTTCACATTTTGCATTGACCTATCTTTTTAAATGCATTAAAATTAACACATTAGTAATAAGGATGTTTAACCATCATCGAAACATATGATTAGAACCTCCTTTAGTTCAACAAAAACCACATTAGTAGCATGTTGGATTTGTCATCATCAAAACAAAGGCAAAATTTCCTTTAATTCAACAATTTTCCCGTTTTTAATAATGACAAAACTATGTCATATATAACACTACATAACGAACACAAACACACAGTTGGTGTCAATTGCACTTAAACTTCCTTGAAAAATACATTTAAACTTTTCTCCTAATTTATAAACAAAAAAACTATAAGTTTAATGAAGACTTCAAAACCTTAAAAACTCAAAAACATTAACATCGTCCAAAATCAAAATTCAACATAAACTTAACAAACACTTATTTTAATCACAAAAAATCATAATATTAAAATTTGAATACCTCTTCATAAATTAATCATATTTTAGCAACAATATTTATAAACTTAAATTTTTACAAACTCAAATTTTACAAATTCCACCTAAATTAGTTAAAGTTCATGACTCCCTTTAAATTCATGCAGTATATCCATTAGAATTCAAACTCACCTCAAATAAAACATAATATGACATCCTACTCTCCCATTTTTAGAATCATCAAAAAGGTAAATAACCAAATATTATAAATTCTAATTCCTACACAAAAGAGAACCAAATATCATGATTATAAACTTCCAGAAGAGTAAGTCAATAACATGATGAACCAAATGTGTCATACATCAACAAGCCATCCAAAAGTTAAAAAAAAAGATCTAAATAAACATCCAAAATACATCATAATGTATGTTTCATCATAGAAAAACCCCTCTATACAAGTATAAAAAAAAACTCAAACCTCCTAAAATAAAACTCATATCATAGAGGAGAAAGAAGATGAGAGCTAATCTTTTGAAGTAATGTAATGTAGATATCCCTTCATATGTACGCATCGTAAGGTCTCAAAGTGTACTAATCTCCCTACATAGTAAAGCAATTTTGGACTGAATATTAAGAGAATCTGAAGGAGCCTTAGAGGATGTAACCTCATCATTAATAGACAAGGATACTATATGAATTCAAGTAGGTTTATCATCACCAGTAGGATGAATAGAAGGAGGAATGGGTGGCTGGTGTCATTGATGTGGTTGAGTCATTTGACCATTTATACCCTATGTGACTTAAGGTAGATTGATCAAAGAAAGATGGCATTTTATACTCATCTTCCATTGGAGGAACATTAAAAAGTTGGAAGATATGACTAAGAATAAGAGAGTAGGGATGCTTTGTTTCTTCTTCTTTTTTTGAGAAAAATGAATCATGTTGCATAAAATAAAATCACCTAAGTGAATTGGCTCACTCATCATCAAAGTAGAAAGAGACCAAAGATCATCTAAGTTTTAAAAGGTGAGGTGATCACTCGAGGAGAAAAAATGTATTTGATGAAAAGATGGTGAAAGTGAGGACTACATTCAATTTACTCATATTATTTGATTTTTTCTTGATACCATCCTTTTTAGGTAACTTGAAAATGGGTTTGAATCAGGTAACCGTAAAGTGAGGTGAGCTGTTGTGTTTGGTTAAACAGTTGTAATAAGAATATTCTTAAGGAATATGAATTCTTGGGATTTCATTTATATTATCTCTAAAAAGATAAATGCAGACACCTTGAACTTTAGAGACTATGTGATATTCATCACCTACACGACATTCTCTAAGATTGTAGAAGAATATTTTTACATTGGTGGGACTAATTCTAGAAGGAAGTGTCAGCAAATTTCTCATCCTTAATTAGTGAGAAATTGCATTATTTCTTGTAGTGTTCTAAAAAATGGGGGCAATCAGATGGTTTTCATATAATTATTTAGAAGTATAGTTATCGAATTGAGGAGAGTTGATGTTAAACTATTCATCACCTTATGAAAATGGTGATCTCCCACTTCTAAATTAATTACCATCGTAGGTTCTTGTTATGATGAAAGACGAGGTAAACCTTAAAGAAACCTAATGGAAACTCTAAGAGTAAAGATAGACTTGACATTGTAGAAAAGCTCTAAGAATAAGAATGCGCATAAGTATCAAAACTTTTATGGTTAATAACACAACTTGCATATAGATTTATATGATGAAATATTCAACTATTTCAAAACTACATTAATTATAAGAGCCTGTGTACACCTATATGCAAACAAAATTGAAAAATAGTATACTTGACTTGTAAATATAAATGCATAATTAAAAATTATGTAACTTATTATATTTAATCTTGGAAATAATCAATTTTATTATTAATTTCATTTCTAAAAAATCAATTTTATAAAAATATTAATTTATCAAAAAATTGAAAAATGCCCAAATTTAAAGTCCTAAATTGAAGAAAACATAAATTTGATAGAACAATTTCAATTAAGTTTTCAAAAAGCTCAAATTAGCTTTCAATTTTATTTCTATAAAGTCAATTTTATAAAATAGTCTTAATTTATCTAAAATCTGACAAATCCTTAAATTCTAGTGTCCTAAAGAAGGAAAAACATAAATATGACAAAATCAATTTCAATTGAGTTTTTAAAAAGGTTAAGTTACTTTCCAATTACATTTCTATAAGATCAAATTTATCAAATAATCCTCAGTTTATCAAAATTTTGAAAAGGCCCCAAATTTTAAAGTTTTGGATTGGGGGAATCAAGAAGTTGACATAAAAATATTTAATTAATGTTTCAAATACCTTAATTTTATTTCTAAATTATGAAAACACTTTCAATTTTGAAAAAATTCTAAGAATTATGCAAGAAAATGAAAAGTCTCAATTATGGAACTATAATTATGCAAAAATCTGAAATGTAATCAAACTAATTACATTTACATGAAATCAATCTTCTGAGGTGCTTAGAAATTACAAATTGGATCCTAATTTATCATTAATTGATTGAAAATTTTAAAAGAAATGAACATCCATAAAACCGTTAAATTAGGGTTTTACCTAATTCGGTGATAGAGGTACAATTGAGATGTATCTACTAGGGGAATATGCTCTGGTGGTGAAGTGCAGGCTAAAGATGCAATAATCGTCACTAGAAACACACTTGGAAGCTCCAATTTTGTTGGAGAGGAGGAAATGGGTCATGGAATGGAAACTGATAGAGATTTAAGGGAATGTCTTAGGAGGCTTGTTGTGTTGTATAATAGTATAGGGAAAAGCAAAAAATGGAGCATAAGAGGAACGAAAAAAATATTTAAGATGGGGTGAAATAGTTCATCGACAATGAATTTTTTAAAGTAAAGGAATAAGTAAGAAATGATCGAGAGAGAAAGAAAAGAGTTCTTAAAAATCAAGTAATTGGTTGACTAGTAAAAACCATTAGTTGACCATTAGTATAACATTGGTTGATCATTATGCTTAAAATGATAGTTTTTCATATGCATTCCATAATACAAAATTAAACTTATAATAGGTGTCAATCACCCAAAATTTTACTTTACAATAATTTAAACTTAATTTTTCATTAATCAAAAACATCCAAGCCATTTAATTTATCAAGTATCACCCCAAAACATTAAGTATAGATTAATTTCATGTATAACCATGTACCTCCCTTTTTCTATACCATTAATTATCGTTTGAGTTTTAGCCCTTCACTTAGTTTAATAATATATCTTTTGTTTTTGGGGATAACTTTTAGTGCCCATTGATTTATAAAATAAAATTTAACATATTTTGGGTCCTTGGACATTAGTTTTCTTTCTCCATCTACTTGGAATACCATTTCCCATATTTAATTTATCGTAACAAATCTACTCAACATTTATATAATAGTCATAATAGGTGCCAAATAAGGGAGTGTGAATCCTATATGTATGTTTACATCCATACCTATGTCTTGATTTGTTAAAACCTCTCATCTAATAATTTTGCTTATAATGATAATATTTCATCTTACCATTATATCTACCTTGTAGTGCTCTTTTAAGTCTTATGATAAGGTTATACATGTATGCATGATACCTCTTCCTATGTTGTATCCTACTTATGGGTGCCTTTTGCTCATGTGACTTAGGTACAGATTCATCTTCTAAATTCTTTTCTTTTAAAAAAGTAATCTTACTAGTAGATGGTGCATGTTCATTAGTGTATCCTAGACTGTGTCTATCATTTACTAATTTTTGCATATCATCCTTTGCTACACTATTTGATTCTAATTCATGTCTAAGTTTTTCATTTTCTAGCTTGCATTCATATAATGATTTCAACGTTTCTCTATATTTTGTAAACACTTTCTTCTTTTTCTTAGTTAAAACTTCTAAGTAATCTATTAACTCATCATAAGAGAAATCTATATCATAGTCATCATCACTATAAGAATTAGAGTAAGATGGTACCTCATCACTTGTTATGAAGCAAATATGAGCTACTTTATCTTCACTTTCAGACTCACTAGTGTCATTCATGTAGTTTTTAGTGCCTTTTTCTTTTTCTTGCATTATTCTTTTTCTTTCCTTCCTTCCTTCTTTTCCTTTTTTCAATTCATTTAAAGAGTAGGCATTGTGATTTTATATGACATGCTTCATTTCATTCAAAATAAGTAATGTTATTTAATTTATTTTTAGAATGACACTTACCTCATTTTTGTGTCCCTTCTTCATATTGCTATCTTTTTTATAAAAAAATTGAAACTCATTGTGAGTAGTGCTATATCTTCATTACTGTTTCCACTTATGAAGGTTTCATCATCCTTATGCTCCTCCTTTAATGCCTTGAATACCATGTTTTTTTCCCTTTAATGCTCTCTTTCCCTTATGTCTCCTTTAGTCTCATCTCATCAGTTAGGAAGGATCCTATTAAGTCCTTTACAGTTAGGACATTCAAGTCTTTTGCTTCTTAAATTACTGTAGCTTACCATGGCTCTGGTCATTAATTACACATTAGTCTAAGTTTTTCCCAAACTTTTAAGAGCATTGATAATATTAATAAATTTGGCATACATATAGGATCTGCTCCATTATGTATCATATGAAAGAGATTATACTGATGGGTTAACATACTTACTTTACTCTCTTTAATTTGATTAATTCCTTCATAAGTGCTTCTAAAGTCTGTCGAATTTTGTGGGTAGTCTCACACATAAATACTCTATTAAATTCATTTCTTCCTAGAATAGAAATAGTATGTGTATAGCCTTATTATTAAGAAAAACTAGTATCATGTGATTACTATTCTATTCCTTGTTTTTTTAGTCACATTTTCATGTCATATAATTTTAATAAATTCATAAGGTTTATTAGGAATTATTTCCTATAAGTTTATATTATGGAAAAATAAGAAGAACCTTATTTTAGTTTTCCAATATACATCGTCATTGTTATCAAATTTAGGTTCCGTATTAATATTTTGATCCTCTAAATGAGTGGATGGGATAATTAAGTTCAATGTGTGCCATACTACAATCTTTACTCATTATTTCACTAGAAATAATCTTTTGTAAGTTCTAGGTTCTAATACCACTCATTAGTCCTTAAATAGTTCCTAAGAAGGAAAGATAAATTAGGTGCTCTATAATTTTCAAGTCTTTTAACACCTAAAACTATCCTTTTAACAAAAATGTGAAAACTTAAATAATTTAACACACAATATATAATATGGATTGAAATTTAAATAAATATATAATATGGATTGAAATTTAAATATACCTTTTTAAAAATAAAATAGATAAGTTAATAGGGATATAAACTGATTTATAATGATTCAATGTCTACCTCCAAACCTACGTCCATCCTTAATATCTTATTGGAAATTTCGTTGTTACAATAGTCACTTTACATTAATTTCTATCTTTTTTAAAGACTTTAAGGTAATCTTTACAACTTCTTAATTTCATAAACAATACTCTCTCAAAACACACTTATAAAGATTTCTTACTTAATCAATATAAAATGTTAGGAGGGCTCTTAAAAACATTAGAATGGATGCACAAAAAATTAGCTAAAAGCCCACAAAAATCAATCAAATAATAACTCAACCACTCAGTTAGATTCTGTACATACTTTTCAATACACTTTACACTCTATTGATGAAAAACAATATTATGACACACTTATTTATAAGTGAAATTCTATCAACTAGTCATTTATAGTTTTTAATACCCATTAATTATCAATTAATTTATTTTATCGTTAGTTTCCAGTCGTTGTAGTTTAATTCTCATAAGCAGTATTTGACCAATTACTTGTACTAATCGACCAGTCACTAGTCAACCAATACCTTCAACTGGTCGACTAGTCAATGTATAGATCACATACTAATCAACTAGTATTACCAAGTGATCGATTAGTTACTGGTTAGCCATCACTAATTGATTAATCTTATGCCAAACTAGATTTTCATACAACTTAACACATATTTACACACACACTCACTTATTAAAAAATCTCTCAAAAATATTTTTATGTGTCAAGAGGATTATTTGAAAATAATTCTCCACACAATTCCTCTTGATTATACAATTTATATGCAGCAAATTAAGTACTATTTAAAATAGTATGTGAAGATCAAGCAAGACTACATCAAAAATTACAACTTGAAATCTATTCAAATTACTATCTTGATCTTCAAGGTTAAGTCTTTTTAATTTTTACATCATATGTTTCATCTAAGCACCAAGAATTTAAAACATATCTATTCAAACTTATCTTTCAAGCATAATAACTACCTTAGTAACATGAGGGTTTTGTCATCATCAAAATAAAGGTAGAACCTTCCTTGATTCAAAACATTGTGTTTTATGTCCTTTGAATACTCGTCATTCTTGGAGAAGAAGACAATTGCAGAATTATCATAGTAAATTCTCAATATCCTAGTTATACTGTTGTTCCTAAAACAAAATTTTGCAACAATAATTTGTGAATAGTGGTCTCAAAGCATGCCATAAATTTTGCTTCCATAACAGAAATAGCAATAATGGGCTGCTTCCCACTCTTCCATAATAATATTCCTTAATCCAATAGAAACAAGTAGTTAAATGTGGATTTCCTCGAGTCTACAAACTTGACATTGTTTAAGTTTGAATATCCAACAACTTCACAATGATTTGATCTTTTGTACATGAGCATGCAATCCTTAGCACCTTTAAGTTCCTAAGGACTTTCTTTATATCTTTCCAATATTCCATTTTAGGATTAGTTTGATATCAGTCTAATGTTCCAATAGCAAAACTGATATTCAATCAAGTTTATATCTTAGTGTACATTAAACTCCTAACTACTAATGCATAAGGAATAGATTATATTACCTTTTGTTCCAAATTATTATTGGGACATTAAATTTTATTAAAATTGTCTCCTTTCTAAATTAGAAATATCCCTGTAGAGTATTTTGCCATTCTTAATCTAACTTGATTAATATAACATTTTCTAAGATAATTATAACAGTCCTAGTGATCTATCATAGAACATATCTATTCCTATCACATAGGATGCTATACCAATATGTTTCATTTGAAATTTCTTAGAGAGAAACATCTTTACGTCATGTAATAAGCTAACATCATTACTAATAAATTGGATATCATCAACATATAAGAATAAAATAATGAACTTGCTCCCCCTAAACTTCATGAAAGTATACTAATTAATGATATTTTCTATAAAAACATTTGACATATGGATATTATTAGACTTAAGATACGATTGTTAGGAAGTTTGTTTCAGTATTTATATTGACTTCTTTAACTTACACATTAAAATTTCCTTTCCTATGGTCGAAAACCCTTCTAATTGGTCTACATAAATTTCTTCTTCGAAGTTACCATTCATAAAGGTGGCCTTTATGTCCATTTGGCGAAATTATAAGTCATAATGAGCCACCAAGGTTATAAAAATCCTTTAAAAGTCCTTTGAAATTGAAGAGAAGGTTTATTTATAGTTGATTCCATCCTTTTGAGTGTAATTTTTGACGACAAGTTTGGCTTTGTACTTTTTTATGTTGCCTTTTGAGACTTGTTTGATCTTGAAAACTGATTTAGAACCAACTCACTTTAAACCTTCAAGTAACTCAACTAGCTCCCAAAATGTGTTTTCATCTATTAATTTTGAATCTTATTTCATAGTAATAAACCAAATTTTGGAATTAATATATTTTATGGCTTTTTTGAATGAGATTGGATCTTAAGTAATGCTTAAGTCGCATTCATATTCAAGTGAGTATATTACATAATCATCTGAAATGGTTAATATTTTATACTTTATAGTTCTTCTTAATATTATTTCTTGTGGTTCATCTACTAGTTTCTCATTTTTGACATATATATCGTTAGCCTGCTTATCACCTATATCTTCATTTTTTAGGTTTCAAATATTAACTTGTTGTTATGATATGTTATGTGATTTTCATACAATAAGAGGGATAATAATGTTAGGAGAAACACTAAGTGTTAGAGTTTCAATTTGAGTCTCTAAAATATCTAAATTTCATGGTGTTCCACTCCCACTGAGTTGATTATTCTCAATAAATCGTGTATTACCAGACTCAACTATTCTTGTATAGTAGTTAGGACAATAAAGTCTTTACCCTTTTGACTATTTGGGATAGTTGACAAAGTAAACATTAATAGCCCTTGCATCAAGTTTGTTTTCCAGTTGATTATATACCCTTACTTTTTATAGGCAACTCCACAAATAAAGGTGTCTTATACTATATTTCTTCTTATCTAAAGTTTATAAGAGGTCTTAGGAAATACTTTACTAAGAATCCTATTAAGTAGATATGCAAAGATTTTTAATATATGCATTTACAAAGATAAAGGTATATTATTGTAACTTATCATACTCCTAACTATGCTTATAAAAGTATGATTTCACCTTTCAACTACACTGTTTTATTATGATGTATCAAGCATTGTATATTGTATACATATGCCTCAAATTTTAAGATGCTTTACAAATGGAACCTAAAAATATCTACTTTCATCAAACTTATTATAATATTCACCATCTTTATCAGATTTTCCTAATTTTTTTTAATTTTCTATCTACTTGCATTTCCATCTCATTAATGAATACCTCGAGAATGTCCACTGATTGAGACTTTTCATATAATAGATATAGGTAACAACACCGTGATAAGTCATCGGTGAAAGTGATAAATACTTTTCATTGCCTCAAGATAAAAAGAAAAAAAAAGACTACAGATATTAGTGTGTATTAACTCAAAGAGTTAATTGCTTCTTGTAGCCGGATTCCTTGATAAGCACCTAGTTTGCTTGCCTTTAATGTAATTCATGCACACGTCCCAGTCATTAAAATCTAGTTGAAAGATGTCACTTTTCACTAAACTTAACACTATTTCTTTAGATATATGACCTAACCTTTGACGCCATAAGAAAATAGAACACTCATTATATATTCTATGTTTACTACCTATATTATGTTTAATATGAAATAGAGATTTGTAAAAATTAACACTAAGATTGAAATGATATAAATGATTAACTAAAATACCAAAACCATAATAGCACTTATGTTTGTACCATGAAAAAACATCATTTTCAATCTTAAAGTTAAATTTTACATCATCCAATTTTTTAATAGAATTTAGATTCCTAGCATATTTAGGAACATAAAATAATTTTCTAGAGCTAGATAATAACCAATGTCTAAGATCAATCTGCATATCATGATTCCATTTATTCTTAACTTTATTCTGTTCCCCGTAGAATGTTTTTCTTTTTTATTTATAGGTTAAATTGAAAGGAATCCCTATATAACATGTGACATGCAGGTAGTTGCTCTAAAATTTAACCACTAGGTATTATCAGATACATCAATAAGGTTTGATTCAAAACATATTGAAACATAATATATATACCCTTTCTTTTCAAGCCATTCCTTTCTTTTTGGAAATCTTTCTTGAAATGACTAACCTTCTTATAAAAATGACACCTTTTCTCCTTATAGAGTTGGCCATTGTTTACCTTCATTAAAGCGTTGCCCTTCTTATCATATTTGTTACTTGATTTAGTTTTGCTGCTATTAGCTCCATTATGAATTGTGAGATTGACATAATGCTCTACATCTTCTTCAATCTCCCTTCCTACTAAACTAAGATATCCTTAATTTCTTAAAACTTTCATTTTTTCTTAAGGGTGTTATAATTCACCTGGAATTAGTCTAATACATGAGGAAGTGGGTTGATGATAAACTAAACTAAAAAGGACTCACTTAATCCATACTCATTGATTTCAACTTTTCATATAGATTTGCCATGCTTTCATATGATCATGAATGGGCTACTTGAATATATAATTTTAACTAATAATAATAATATATGCTATGTAATAATAATAACATATTTATTTTATTATAACAAATTGACTATAATAACTATATGGTCAGTCGGTTTCATTTACGAAAGAATAATTATCATATTTATATAAATTTAGTATAAAAGTTTAAATATAAATTACCATAATGTTGATCTTCTTCACAACTTTAGCTAATTATGACCTGTGTAATAAGAAAATATTCGTCGGAGAAATTTTGAATTATTATTTTCAACAATTTTGAAAGTTAAAAAAGTAAAATAACCCCAACCCAAAAAAAGAACTTGGTACCGTTTCACAAACTAATCAAGCAATGGACAATACGGTGATTTCGATCAAAGGTGAAGGGTCATTCTGGAGAGGGACAGAGCAATTTTAGGAAAGATAGGAGAAGGTCCACAGCGATGGGATGACAGAACGTGACCTTAAAGGCCAATAGATGACGTGCGAAGCAGTCCCTTCCAATTCAGCCACCAGGACACTCTGTCCTCCTTTTACAATTCTTTGACACTAGGCAATTATTTTGCATTTCCCCACGTTAAATTCCATTTCCTTGATATTGTGTCGGGATAACTAATCATTCAAAGATTAATCCTATTTCTTATTTCTTTAGAAAACAATGGAATTCAAAACCTTAATTCATTTTTCTAAACTAATTATTGTGAATGCACTAGACGGATGCATAAATTTGTTAATTTAAACTAATAACGATTTACATTTGTTGAAACCAGAACATAGATTCCTGGTTGTATTTTCGATACATAATGTCATATTCTAAAACATGCTCTGATGATGTATCTTTATATATATAT
>JAOXYD010000687.1:0-15732 GCA_028565735.1 Pinacopodium congolense | reverse complement strand
TCTGGGCTTGACTAATAATATTTGTTAACTTAAAATTTTCATAATTTAAAACATTGTCATTAAAAAAATACAGTTTTCCTTACTCTTAGGTTGTTACTAATTGTTACCCATCAAGCATATAAAAGATACAAATTGGGGTGAAATTACTAGTTTAGTAAGTGTTACGGTCTAACATACTATAATTTTAACAAATTTAATTCTAAACCAACCAAAGGTAAGTACACTTTATTAACAAGAAGTGTAAAGCGGAGTATTTGAGTATCATACCCTTGAGATTCCCAAAATACAAGACATAATAACTTAAATAATGCAAAGCTATGCAGATGATCAATATTTGATTTATGCGAATAAGGATTTAAAAACTGAAAAAAGTGAATTAATAAAAAGAATACAACCCGATAATGTTTAATGGTTAAGACATTCAAGAATAATAAAATGATTAAGGTTTTGGATTTCAATATGTTGATCACTAAAAACATTTGGTGTTATGAATTAGGATGTACATCACGTAAGAAAAATATTGCTAACGATCCTAGAAATATCTTATCCCTTTTAAACTCAAATTACCCACTTGATCCGTAAATAACTTAGAATAACAGGCACGAAAATTAAGAATGGTAAATCTAGGAATCCTCACACAAGACTTTAAGGGTTGGTCCACTCTCAGATTCAAGTATGTCCCACAATTGAGTTTTCAACAATTAAAACCAATGTTCCTGGAATTCTAATTGTCTAATTCCAACCTAGATGATCAAGCTAAATAAGATTAAATTAACACTCAATTAATGCAAAATAACATAATCTAGATCGCTTTTAATCCTAAATAATCTCCTAACCTCAACCAAAAGCAAATTACGCATACATATTAATTAATAGATACATAAAATAGATCAAATAAAGTATATTTATTTCATAATATGTGTAAAAAGGTTCAAACAAGTGGAAAAACAAAATAAACAAGATTACAACCTAATCATGGTTAGTCCCTTCTAAAATATATGATTCTTGCCACTTGAATGTCTCCTCCAAGCCAATCGTCACCCAAAATCTTATTAAAAATGAAAAGAAAAAAAACTAAAGAAAAACCTAAAAACTATGAACTTTTCTATAAATATGCCTTTTTTGTTCTTTTTGGAGGCGGTGAAAAATAGGTTTATATACCCCCCCAATGTCTCTAAGGTTTTGGAAGACTTGTACAATGGATTGGATGATTTTTGCCCTTAAAAATGTCCCAAAACGTCACGTACAGTGCTTATAACGGCACCCTCATGAACTGATCAACAACGCCATTTAAGGAGCTGAGGCCCACCGTCATCTTCCCACATTCGAGCATCAAGGACACCTTGTTCATCCATCAATAGCACCGTTGATGCTCTGTAGAGCCTATCGTTGATGGATCTAGAACTTCACCTCCTTGCCTCTTTTTGTTCTAAACCACTCCAAAAGTCCTCCACTTTATTTTAAACTCATTATGTACCTGAAATTAACAAGAATAACTCATAATTGATGTATTTTATACATCAAATAGGAAAAAAATATAACAATTTATGCATCTAAATCAATATAAATTATCCATTAACAATACCCCCACACTTGAATTGTTCCTTGTCCTAAAGCAATTCACTTTATAGTCAAAGAACATCTTCTAAAGATGATTAAAGGTTAACCAAGCATTTTGATATGACATATTCAATAAAATATAATCAATATCATCCAATTCAAAGATGATAATGGATCAACTGATATGGTCATTTTCATAGCAAATTCAACTTCTCAAACATAATACTAAATATCAAGAAATTCACTAAGATCATTATGCAAACCTGTCATAAATTGATCATTTAGTTTTAATTCTTAGTTCACTCATTCAACCATGAAAGAAGCTCTAAAAGTGCTATGCAACCAGTCATTCACATTGAATCACAATTCTACTCAATTTACTTCATGTCTTCATTAAACATCAACTTAATTCACAAGTAAAAGAACACAAGTAAGCAAAAATGCATTCAAGCACTATTAAGCAATGGCTTGGCTAGGAGGTCACTTGGTCTTGTAAATGCGAAAACAAACACCTTGTCATGAATAACCTCGGTTACTCAACTAAGCCAACTTACACCAATTAGTTACTAACATAACTTATGAACTTTAACCTTTTGAGGTATAAAGCTAACGGAGTGAATTATTACTCAATATTTTTTTCTTTTTAAAATAAAATGCATTGTACATATAAAACATCCAAAATTATCACTAATTATTTTTTAAAGTCATGATGTAAATCAAATGTCCTCGGTCCTCATTATTCATAATTAGTTATGTAGACTTCCAAATTCACTCAAATAATTGAATTCATTATGCATATATTAAATTCTATTCCAAATTCAAACGCAAATCCATTTGGAACTTCTTTCAACTTAGGATTATGCAAAAGGAGTGAATTCCATCTTATATTCATAACCACAACTTAGCAAAGCCATGATCAAACAAGAATTAGCCCATATTAACTATACCAATCACATGCAACACATCAAGATATATTAGTTAATATTTAATCAAACTTATCATGATTTTCACTAGAATATCAAAATTAGTTACACAAAGACCTGCAAAAATCCCAGCATATGTCCCTTAACATATTAATAATCTCATTTCCCCCTACACTGTATTAGAACATTGTCTCTAATTTTAACAATATCACAAAGAAGCACAAAAGAAGGGGAAGAGAATAGAACTTCCCTAAAAAAGAAGATCTAGCATCACCTCGACATCCAAATAAGCAGAACCTAAAAAAGAACCAGAACAACTAATAAAGGAAAAACACCAACGAAACCAAAATGCAAACAAGATGAAAATTGAAACAAAATCATATACTTTACCATAAGATTTCAATAAGGAGATAGGGAATAATCTAAAAAGTAGAGTATTTCACTTGGATTCTCCATTAATAGGAGAATGTATAACTTAGCTCTTTTACCATCTACTTTAAAAGAGGGTTCATTTATTTTTTATAATTCAAGAACCCAAAATGAAAAAACTGTTTTTACCTCAAATTGCCCAGTGCACAACGACTTGAGTTTCTTTGAAAAGAGACAAAGATGGGAGTTATAAATCAATACTTGATCACCTATCTTAAAGTCTTGGTGTAGGAGTTGTTTGTCATATCATTTCTTCACACGCTCCTTTAATAACTTCGAATTATGAAAAACATCCAATCGAAACTCATCGAGATCATGAAGTTACATAAGTCTTTTAACATCTGCAGAAGACAAATCAAAGTTAAGAAATTTTGTGGCCCAGTATGCACGATGTTATAAATCAATTGGAAGATGGCCAGACTTTCCATACACTATCTTAAATGGTGACATGCCTGTAGGTGTCTTAAATATAGTCCTATATGCTCAAAGTGTATTATCTAACTTTAATGACCAGTCCAGTCTTGAAGCATTGACAGTTTTTGCTAAGTTTTTTTATTTAATTCCATATTTGAAACTTCAACTTGCCCACTAGTTTGGGGATAGTGTGATGTGGCAACCTTATGAGTCATCTCATACTTAGATAATAAAGAATCAAAAAGTTTATTGCAAAAATATGAACCCCATCACTTATTATGTCCTTAGGTATACCAAAATGTGTGAAAATATTCTTCTGTATGGGCAATTCCTTTACTTGCACCCATTTACTAATATAATCAACAGCAACTAAAATGTATTGATTGGAGTGAGACTTAGGAAATGGTCATATGCAGTCTGTACCCAAAAATAAAAAACTTCATGGAAAAGAATGTTAGATAATGGTATGTCATGTTTTCTAGTGATATTTCCAACACTTTGACACTTATCACAGGAGTTAACAAATGTATATGCATCTCTAATAAGGTAGGACAATAAAAATTACACTCTATGGCTTTATGGACTATCCTAGATTCCCCGTAATGTCCTTCAGTCTCTCTAGAATGAAAATGATGTAATATGGAGGATATCTCCTCTTCAGGAAATACAATGCCTAACTATACCATCCACATAAATCTTATAAAGTGAATGGTCATTCCGAAAATAGTGTTTTATCTCAAAATTTTTTTTTTCTTCTTCTGAGAATAAGAAAAATTAAGGGGAAGGATATTACTAGCAAAGTAGTTAATATAATCTGAAAATCATGGAGTGGCCATTATAACCATAATCTGAAAATAGTGTTTTTTCACACTTTCCATGGTAGGTTCATCTAACCTTGACAGGTGATCAGCTACAAAGTTTTCAACTCTCTTCTTATTCCGAAGTTCAATGTAAAATTCTTACAATACTAGAACACAACAAATCAATCTTGATTTGGCATCTAGTTTTGTCATCAAGTATTTGAAAGTTGCATGAATTATGTAAAAAATAACTTTAGATAAAACCAAATACTATCTATACTTATCAAAAACAAATACAACTGCCATGATCCCTTTTTCTATGGTTGTATAATGGCATTGTGTGTTGTTTAGGGACCTACTCACATAATAAATGGGGTGAAAGACCTTACCTTGTCATTGGCCCAACACAGCCCCTATTGTAAAATCACTTGCATCACACATTAGTTTAAGTGGAAATGACCAATCAGGAGTTACAAGTATAGGAGAAGTAACTTGTTTATCCTTTAACAGTTGAAAAGAAGCCATACAATTATCATCAAAAGTAAACACAACATCTTTCTCAAGCAAGTCAGTTAAAGTTCTAGTCATCTTAGAAAAATCCTATAAAATGACAATAGAAACTAGCATGATATAAGAAACTCCTAATATATTTAACATTGTTAGGTGGAGGAAGTTTCTTAAAGACATTAATTTTAGTTGGGTCTACCTCTATACCTTGATAGATATCTTATGCCCTCAATGCATTCCTGAACCATAAAATAAAAATTTTCCCAATTAAACACTAAATGGGTCTCTTCACACCTAGTTAAGACTTTCTCTATGTTATCTAAACATGCATCAAATGAAGTGCCAAACATGGAGAAGTCATCCAAAAAAATCTCAATGCAAATTTCAATCATGTCAAAATAGATAGCCAACAATCATTTTTTAAATGTAGCTGGATTATTATATAAACCAAAAGGCATGCATCGATAAGCAAATGTACCATAAGGACAAATAAAAGTAATTTTTTCTTGATCTTCTAGGGCTATCAGAATATACGAATAACCACTATATCCATTTAAGGCACAATAAAAACTATTTCTAGCTGATTTCTCAATCATCTACTCAATAAAAGGCAAAGGAAACTGATCTTTCCTAGTGGTATCATTCAACTTCCTATAATTTATGCATATTCTCCAACCAGTTAATTTCCTAGTGACTATCAATTCATTCTTTTCTTTTTTCATTACAATGGTGGCTCCTTTCTTTGACACCTCTTACATAGAGCTCACCCCAACTAGAACTAGAGATATAATAGATAATATCTGCATCCATAAGATTTACTACCTCATTTTTCACAATTTCTTTCATAAATGGGTTGTGTTGTCTTAGGGGTTGCATCATTGCCTTGTAACCATCCTCAATATATATATGTGGTGCATGTAGAAAGAAGGGGTAATGCCTCTTATATCCATAATAGTCCATCCAATATCCTTCTTGTGGTCTCAAAGTACCCTCTACAACTTCTCTTTTGTAGCACCGGATAAATAAAAAGAAACAATGACTGGTAAGTGCTCACGTGGGTTGAGATACATATACTTCAAATTACTAGGCAATGTTTTAAGATCAAGAGTGGGAGGCTCTTCAATCGACGACCTATGTAATGGCTTGGTATTATGTTTAATATGCTTGTTCCAATTCAGTTTGATGTTCTCCCAGCTCCTTTTATAACTCCTCACCTATCGCTTTAAGCATACCTTGTGCTTCCTCTGCCAATAATCCTACATAAACAATAGAAGAATGATCCATATCAGAAGAGTATCAATCAATAAAATTACATGAGTCAAGAGTATAGGATGCTTCATAGTATCAAATACATTGAATAATAGTTCTTCATCTTAAAGTCTCAGAATAAGCTTTCCATGTTACACATTAATAATGATCTGTGCAATGGCCATGAAAGGTCTCCCAAGAATGATATCTATGTCTCTATCTTCCTCTATATGAAGGACTAAGAAGTCCATTGGAATGATGAACTTGACTACTTTCACCAACATGTTCTCTATCAGACCTCTCAGGTATATAATAGATCTATTTGCCAGCTGAAGCAAAACAATGGTTAGTTTGGGCTCCAGTAATCTAAGCATCCTAAAAATAGAAAGAGACATCAACTTAATGCTAGCATGCAAATCTATTAAGGCCCTATCTGTATGTAAATCACCAATATTACAAGGAATAGTGAAACTCCCTAGATCCTTAAGCTTTTGTGGTAGCTTATTCGGCAAGATGGCTGAATACTCCTCATTAAGCTTCATTGTCACATACTATTAAAGATTCCTCTTGTTAGACAATATATCTTTTAAAAACTTAGTATAAGAAGGTATCTGTGGTATAGCCTCAACAAATGGAATGTTAATATGCAATTTCTTAAAAATTTCAATGAATCCCCCAAACTGCTTATCTAATTGTGTACCTCTTAACCTCTGAGGATAAGGGATCCAAGGTCTTACTAGATTAGTGATGGGGTTGAAAAATAATCTTGGACAATCCTTCCTTATAGTTGGTTCTTCCTTTTCCACCTTGCCTTCTTCTTGACTCTCTTTCCCCTTACTCTGCTCCATTTCTTCCTTCTTTTGCACAACTTCCTTCAACTGTTTACCACTTCGTAGTGAGATTTTCTCTGCATGATCTTTTAGGTTTGCCTTAGTAGAGCTAGGTAATGAACCCGGAGCCTTTTGTTTTAATAAAATTGCAATATGAATCATCTGATTCTCCAAATTCCTAATAAAGGCTTGTTAGTTTTTTAATTTAAACTTATTGTTGGAAATGTATTTTGTGACTAACTCTGCAAAGTTGGATTCCTCATGTAGATTGGAAGCCCTGAAACCTGGAGTTGGCTATCTTTTGGACATTAGATGGTTGTGGCTGTGCTATATGATCATTTCTCCATGAGAAGTTAGGGTGATTCCTCCCCTCAGGATTATAGGTGTTAGAATATAGATCCCCTCTCTGCCTGTTATAACTACCCACACAATGGACCTCTTCTTACTCTTAAGTAAAAGGGTTCATAACTTGACACTCCAAATATGAATGGGCATCTCCACAATAGTGCTCACACATAGCACAACTCCTCATAGATAAACCCGCTCCACCTCTAACATTATGCATAAGGCAATCATACTTCTTTACAAAAATCTCTATCTGAGCTGATAAGGCCACTATATTATTGACTATATGAACACTTGAAAGGTCATTTGGGATGCCTCCCTGTATGATATTAGAAGCTGCTTGTGGCCATCTCATCAATCAACCTGTAAGCTTGATCTAGTTCCTTCTTAATCAAGCTACCTCCTGTTGCTGCATCGATAGTGTTTCTAGTCAATGATGTTACTCCTATATAGAAAGTATTGACCTACCATCCTGTAGGGAATCTATGGCTATGGAACTATGCCAACATGCCTCTAAATTGCTCCCATGCATCATATAAGCTCTCATTCTTATACTGAGTGGAAGAAGTATTCTCATTCCTCATCTTTGCGACCTCGGTAGGAGGGAAAAAACATAGTAAAAAATAATATGTGTAAGGTTCTAACCTAGGTGATCAAGCCAAATTAGGTTAAATTAACAGTCATTTAATGCAAAATAACATAACCCAGATCTGTTCTCAACCTAACCTAATCCAAAAGCAAATTACTCATACATATTATTCAATAGATGCAATGAATAGGTGAAATGACGCATAATTATTAAATAATATGTGTAAGAACGATTCAAACAAGTGTAAAAATGAAAACAGACAAGATTACAACCTAAAGATGGTCACTCCCTGCAATAATATGTGATTCTCATCACTTGGATGTCTCTTCCAAGCCAATCGTCCCCCAAAATCTGATTAAAAATGAAAACAACAAAAATTGGAGAAAAACCTAAAAACTATGAACGTTTATGTGAATTTGCCTATTTTTTCTATTTGGAGGCGGCGAAAAATAGGTTTATATACCCCCTCTGTATCTTTATGGTTTGGAAGGCTTGGATAATGGATTGGACAATGTCCTAAAATGTTGCGTATAGTGCATACAATGACATATTGATTAACTGATTATCGGTGCTGTTTAAGTAGTTGAAGCCTGCCATTTTCCTCATACATTTGAGCATCAACGACACCCTATTTATCCATCAACGACGTCATTGATCCTCTGTAGAGCCCACCATTGATGGATATAGAAACTCGCCTCCTTGCCTTTTTTGCTTCAAACTACTCCAAAACTTCTCCACTTTATTTCAAACTCATTATGTAACTGAAATTAATAACAATAACTTATAATTGGTGTATTTTGTGCATCAAATGAGAAACAATATAGCAATTTAAGCATCCAAAATCAATTTAAATCATCCATTAACAACAAGTATAAATAAAAAAAGGTAATAGTGCTAATTATGAGGCTGTCTTTATGATGTGCAAATTTGTTTCTCTATGGATAAATTGTGATAACAGAATTCAATAATAATATTTCAATGGATAAAGTAATAAAGGATCTCAATTTGATTTAATACCTTCTAACTCTATAACTCACAATTCATATTAAACTTTTATAAACTGAATTATAATAAAATAGTAAGGAATTTTGATCTTTTTGACAATCAATATACTAATTCTATTTAGGATTAATATAAATACTTAATACTATATCAAGGGTAGTTTAACCCTAAAATTTCTTGCATTTTAAAAACTTTTAGTGTACAAATATCATGTTTATTTAGTCTAAAACACCTATATGTTATATTCTATCGAGATTATAATATAATAAAAGTTAAATGCTAAACAATGCCCATATATTTAGGCAATTTATAAGCAAGTTGATGATAAAAGGTATATGTTATTTCAAGTTTTCAAAGGATAACTCATTTGTTGAGTAGATTATAATATAGTAGTGATTTTCAAAAAAATATATACAGTAGTGTAAATTTTACAAAAGTTCACCCATTAACCAAGTCAACAAATTTTTAATTCATAGAACTTTAAAAAGTTGTACCTTTCATAATCTAAATATTCTTGTAAAATAAACCATTTAGATTATTTGCACATGATAAGTCATCGTAGAATTATGGTAATGAAATTTGAATACAAATTTTTTATTTAAGAAAATTGACTAAGGGATTTTTTGGCATTGATTCTATTTTATGTTTTTAGTTTTTATTTTTAAGAAAAATTAAAAGTTTGTTTGATGGATATTTATAATAAAAAACAAAAAAAAGAACCTATTTAATTGATTTTTTGAGAAATAATAATTTAACAGTTATAATTAAATACGAAATAAATTTAAACTTTTAGACTAAAATATTTTGGTATGCATTAAAAACACGTATCACTTAATAGATTATGTCAATTATTTAATGTAAAAGAAAACTGTTTTGAAAACTTATTTTTAATATTTGAGAAAATTAATCAATATAGGTTTGAATCAATCAAGAAATAATATACATCCTATAAACGCTAGTTTTTAAAAGATAACTGTTGGATATGTAAATAAAAATCACAAAAATAAAGTATGTTAATAAAGTAATTGACAATGAAGGGTACATATGTCTTCTAACCATGTTGGTACGTTGAAATTACCTAGCAATGGCATCACCTAGAGTGTAACCTTGGTACACGTCAACTATATATGAAGCAAAAATAAAATTGTCCTTTACCTTAGTCTTGAAGGTTTCCTTGTCACTAATTTGTTAAACTTACCTTCTCGTCCTTTTAATAATTTATAAAACTGAACATCTCTATCATGAATCCACATGAATTGTTTACCCAAAAAAACCAAAATGAATCCATATTAATTATATACTCAATTAATTAGGAATTTAATTTTTTATGATAAGAGAACTCATTATCAAAACCATTTATATTATGAATTTATATTAATTTTGAAACTCAATTTATTAAGTGTTTAATTCTTTTACTGACAAGAACTTTATAGCCATTATCATTTAAACTTATAATAAATAAAATTTTAAGTTCTTACAATAACTCACATGTGTTGTCGATAAATCACTTAATAAACTAATAAGTAAGAAAGTCGACAAATAGTAGTTAAAAACTCCCAGAACCCAAGATGTCATTGTAAGCAATGTCTTAGGGAGCACTCTTTAACACCATTCCTTACATAATGGGAATTATTTCCAATAAGTTTAATCTAAATGATTCTCAGAACTCTATTCATATTAGACTAATGGTGCATGTCCTCAAATAATAACTTAAATAATAACTTAAACACTTCACTCAAATAATCATAATCAGGAGTTAATAGTTAATTGAGTACAATAGAAATCAATTAATGTTTTCAATCCAATTAACTAATTTGAACTCTATTGAGATAAAAAACAAGTTAATCATAATCAAAGCACATATTTAGTTAAAAGCTAACCTAATATGCCTAATATCCAATATTCAAGGCATTTTGCATAGATTATCACACAAAGCAGTCAAGGATGCTCAAAATGAAAAAATATGATTGAAAATGCAATAGAATTTTGAGTTTTTAGCAATATTTGATTGAGAGGTCATCTAACTTTTCGACGTGAAAGTTAATAGTTGTCATGAACAACCACAGTTATTAGGTTATATCATCATCTCAAATGGCTAATAGCATCATTCATAACTTCAACCTTATATTAGGTCAAAGCTAGCAAAGTAAGAATTGCTTAATCCACAACAATAATATAAAAACAACGACAAAGATGATCTTTCTTCATCAATAGAAAAGCATGAACACTCTTCTTCTTCTTTTTTCTTTTTGTTTTTCTTATCCTTCTGCTTTTTTCTTATTTTTTCTTTTCATTTTCTTTTTTTCTTTCCCTCTTTTTTTTTCAACACATTATTCTAAACATCTCATTCTATATTAGTATGATAAACCATACAAAATGAACCTAAATATTAAATATTGTACGAATGAGTCATTAAACACATGCAAAGCACTCAAAAGAAAAGAAAAGAAATTAGCATCATTTCAAGAGTTGAGCAAAGTTTCTCAAATTAAAAGTTCCAATGTCCTTTAAGTACCATATTTAACTATCAACTAAAGATCATAATTATTTCAAGCCAACACATTCAAATCATCACCATCAAACTTAAAATAATTAAAGTGTGCAAAAATTTTAAACTTACCCTACCCCCACACTTAAATTCAACATTGTCCTCAATGTCCTAAAATAAATAAAAATACTAAAGAGAAATGGAACAAGAGTACTCTCCTAATGAGGTGAAACTATGAAGTCCATGAGAGAGATATAGCCATATGATTTCACTCCCACTTTTGACTCCCTACAAAATAAACACAAAAAAAGAAAAGTACTTGAATACAAAGAAACTAAATATTTATTTAACAAAAAAATACAAAAAATTTTAAGAAAAGGTTAGGTTGCCTCTCAACAAGTACTTAGTTAAGGTCATAAGTTTGACCTCTAATATTTATATCATGCATTATCAAATGGATATTTTAGTTTGATAGGAAATATGCTTAATGTCAAAGAGAAATTTAGAGCAACTTTCCTAGAAATAGGCTCAGGATTAGTATGATGTCCCAAAGCTTCGAAGAGGTAGAACCGAACTCCTTCTTCATTTTATTCAAATGTCCACTCTCCTCTATGGGCATCGACCTTCTCCTAGGATAATCTTCCCAATGGTAGAAGAAATGATTTTGAAGACTCATCATCATGCTTTTCACCCCACAACTCTAACTTGATTATGCACAACTCTTTTAAGCATCCAACCTACTTTAACTCCTCTCTCTCCTGATTCTCTTTCCTCTATTATTTATTTTTCTTCTCTTCTTCTTCCTCATCTTTCTTGAACCTGTTAGGACAAGGACTAAAAATGTAGTTAGTAATAATAAAAGAAGCACTAGTTATCTTATAATATGTTTCCTTCCCCTTATACTTGAAGATTAATTCCTTTTCCTTAACAAGCTCCTCTTGCTCTTGCTATTCTCCATCCTTCTGTGAAAAGGTACACATAATCTCCCTATGGTCTTCCTTTAGTTAGTTAGGAATGCTTGTAGAGGTTTGGGCTTCTAGGCTTGCAATCACTTCCATAAAGTGGCTTACTTAATCTTCCAAATCCTTCAAGTCACTCATCATTTCCTATTTGAATTAAAGAGTGCTTGTAGCCAAGCTCTTTATAATCTCCTCCAATGGCATACTATGAGCTTGTGGGGCTGATGTTGGAGGTGGGTTCGTAGTTTGAAAATGTGAAAGGCTTTAATAGTACGATGGTGAAGAACTGAATCCATACTGGTTGCTCCCATCTAAAAATTAAGGTTGATCCTTCTACTCTGGATAGTAAATCGTAGTGTAAAGATTATACCATTCTTATTGGCTCTCTTGGGAACTGTGAGCTCCATAAAACTACTACTCAACCTATATGGTAAGATACGTATTACTAAAATGCCATGAAAATAAACAAAAATCAAATACCTTAGTTTCTACTATATCTATCACTAAGTGCTTTACTAAGAATATGAGATTTACTACCTATCGTTATAGTCTTGAGATAGCAACAAACTTAAACTCATCAACACAATAATTAAGGCAAGAAGTATTAAAATAAATGTATGTTGAAAATAAGCCATTACTAAAAAAAGCTATATTAAGTATAAACAAATAAAAATTAAAGATGACAGAAGTGAAAAAAAAAAGAAAACACAAGAAATAACTAAAACACAAGTGTCAG
The DNA here is from genome assembly GCA_028565735.1 of Pinacopodium congolense. Classification (NCBI taxonomy): domain Eukaryota; kingdom Viridiplantae; phylum Streptophyta; class Magnoliopsida; order Malpighiales; family Erythroxylaceae; genus Pinacopodium; species Pinacopodium congolense. The sequence goes on along the minus strand of JAOXYD010000687.1, from coordinate 2,902 downwards.
CTCCCTAACCATGCCGTTAAAAATTTGGTAGGTTTGTCAAAAATCACCAAATAATCAAATGCCTAACTAAATCTATTATGTAATAGGGCAAGTCAAGGTTGATCCCACATAGTGTTAGTTATGCTTATAAGCTACTCTTACAGTTGTCTTAAAAAATAAAATTAAATAAAACCTATGGACGTAAATAAATTTAAACTAAACGGAAAGACAAATAATGAAAAAAAAAGATTGGAAATAAATAACAAATACAATAAAATGGGCAGAAGATACTTTTAGACATAGGACTTAAAATTGATAATCGAAATATATAGATTGTGTTTAGCCTAAGATGCTAGTCTATGGATCTAAATAAGCTCTTGAATCTTAAGTTCCTACATTTTTAGATAAATCCAACAAGTTCTAAAAATATTCCTAACTATATAACAAGCTAGAATAAGCTCTCTAGATTTAATGGCACAATAACTTTAAGCACTAGGGAACAACTAACCTAACCATAATTACACAAGCTTGGACTATGTAACTTATAGAATCAAAATCCTAGCTAAATTGATTAATTTTACTGTGAAATTAAACTAGTATATCATCACTTATAGTGTTTGTTAAGGACGATTATATATCACAAGCTTATACCTAATAATTGAACTAGAAATTATACCTACAATATCCAATCCTATGCATTAATCCCTAATTCATGTTATTTAATCGAAATTACAATTCAACCTTGACCTAAATCATAATACCCAATTGATTTCAAATCAATTCTCATAATTATAAAGACATTATCATATTAATATCTTTCAGCCCACAAGAAAACTACCCTAACATACAAAAATAAAGAAAAAAACCCAAACTAAAATGCATAAAATGGAATATCAATGCATATAATAAGTAAATGATGAGAATAATGCCATAAATTAAAGGAAACACAACTATATTACCATAAACAAAATATTCCATACATAAATAACAATATCTAAATGAAATAACCCAAAAGAAAAAAAAAGGAAAGTAATAGAAGAAATACAAGACAACAGCTAAATACATAATCTAGGAATAAGAAATTGGAACAATAAGAAAAGTTGAAAAAAACTATGTTAAAACCCTAAAAAAAATTAAGAAAACATGAAAAATGATGGATGTTGAAAAATGCATTGAGTGGCTCCCCCTCCCTCTGCATTCCTCTCTAGGTTGTATATGCCTCTATTAAGGGTTAGGATGAGTCCCTTGAGTGAAAGATGATTCTATTCTCATTTTTTTGTTGTCTGCATGATATCGGTTGATTGAAACATAAGCATCGATCAATCAATTTGAGTCATTCAGTTGATCGGTCTTCTAGTTATCAGTAGCATCATCTAGAAAATTTTATAGAATCATGTCTTTGCTCCTAACTTATCCCTTTTAGTCATAAATTGTATCCAAAATACCAAACATGTATGTAAACTCAAAGAAAACACAATTTAGGTATTCAAGCATGAAAATATGTTTGAATTCACATTAAAATACACATAAAAACTTAAGAAAATTCAACCTATCAAAGGGCATAACAAAAAGTTACATGCCAATTGAAATTGTACTTTTTTTAGAAATTAAAATAAAAATGTTCTTTTTATCAATTAAGAGACAATGTTATTATTTCTTCAAAGTTAACAACCTTTCGTATCCTCATGTTTGGAAAATTGCATCTTAATTAGATTGTTACTCGCATGACACTATCATTATTTTTATGAAAATAAGAAAGTTTTATTAATAGTTATTTAAAGTTCTAAAATTTTAGTTGAATGTGCAGGCCGTTATCATCACAATTGCAGCAACCATAACGGGAATAAATAAGTAAGTAATGGTTGATTAAGAAAGCCTTTTAATACAAAATTTAACTTGTTTATGCAGTTGTAATTGAAATTCTTGGTGATTTGACATTTGAAAATACAAGACCACACAAGACGTCTTTCATATAATTAGGGTATTTTGGAAACGATTGTGGCATATCTACTAACAGGTTCACTTTTAGTTTCATAAATATACTATTTCTTCCTCCTTTTTATCCAATTAATTTTAAGGTACGAAATGCCTTTGGAACGAGAATTAATTGCACTGGTAAATTAGAGTACACTTCAATGTTTTAGAGCAGTAATTTCATATCTTTTTATTATGGAATTTGTGTAAAAAATAGAAAAAATATCTTCGAATTATCAAATACAATGTTTAGATTGATAGACATAGTATTCTTGTTTATTAGAATTTTTATATCATTCGTACTCACTAAAATTTTCTATTTTAACTTTTGCTATAATGTAAAATTTTAATAGTTTTTCGCTAATGATGATAAAAAAGTTTAAATTTGAAAATATGGGCAAACTTATTCAATGAAAGTTTGAGAGGATTTATTTATGTGTTTTGTGTAACTATTAGATAAAACTAAATAAGAAAATTTTAAAAACGACTTATCTCTTATATTTGTGAGAGATTTAAGTTTAACCTTTAATTAAAGGAAATTTTATGCTACTTTTTATGATAAATTATTAAATGAAGAAAATGAGACATAGTAGAAAATGAGAGTACAACTACAAGTACTCATGTTTTTTCAGTGAAATGGTTATATTCCACTCCAGTCTTGATGCCAGAGAAATGTTTCATCATGTTCTAAATGCTATATTTCTAACAAAATAATTGTAATAATTTGAAGATTCAAAATGAAAAATAAATTTGTGAGATTGTAATATGATTATCATTTTGGTAAAAAAAAGTTTTATTTTATTTGCTTTGTCCACCTTGATCCCCTTGTATGAGATTTTATGACCCATGATAACACTTTCTTGGAACATAAAATGAAACTTGTCCTAATTTAAAACTAAATGGGAATCCTTACATCTTTGAAGGACTTTATCTAAATTAAAAAAATAGT
>JAOXYD010000677.1:0-15732 GCA_028565735.1 Pinacopodium congolense | reverse complement strand
CAGCTTTGACCTTTGCTTGGTATTTTCAGTATATCTTCGTCCACAGACCTCCTTTTGACTTGAAATTTGATATGTAGGCTCCTCACATGTTGTTCTAGCTCCCTGTAAAATTTCATTGCAATCCAAGCTCTATAAGGGCATCTAATGCATCACCGAAGTTGCAGTACGAAAACTGATACTGGTTTCGGGTTTCATTCGTTACCTACAATTTCAAACATCAAAGTGCATCAACCCATCCTTCAAATAAGTTCTTATTTTTCCCTCAAACACTAAATAATATAAAAAACAATCAAACACATAAAAGATAATGAAAAGGAATGCAAAAGTTCATACTGACTAAGTTTAACACACATAAACAATACTTAAAACACCTAAAAACAACCTAGAAACATAGTATGAAAACACACTTATCAGGTTGTGATATAGAAAACTCCTTTGTAGTTCCTTGAATATCTCTCATACTTTATACAAAACTCCCCATCACTTTATTGGAACTTAATGATCTCCTTGATGATCCTTGTCATATTTATCAAGGGAAGTACTTAGTTAAGAAGGCATATGCAAGTTGCTCTCATGTAGTAATACTCTCTGGATTAAGAGAATTTAACCATACTTTGGCTCGATCATTTGAGGTGAATGGAAACAAATGTATATTGGTTGCATATTCCAGCAATCCATTGTATCAGAAGGTGTCTCAAATTTCCAAGAAGTTTGCAAGATAGGTATTGGGGTCTTCATTCCCCAAGCCATATAATTGCACACTATTTTGAAGCATGATAAGTAAAGCTAGCTTAATCTCCAAATTGTTTGCTTGACTGGGAGTCTTTGTTATTCATTGTTTATTTGCATCAAAACCTAGACTTATAAAGTCCAAAAAGTCCTTTTTTTCCCCCTCCTTACTCTCCTTCTTCTGCTATATTTCTTATATGGTCTCTTGGCACTTTGCTCTTCGTAACTCTCTTTCTTATCTGCTTGACCTTTTTTTGCTCCATGTATTCATGCACTTGAAATTATACAAGGAAAATTATCAAAATCATTAAATCAAAATTACTCAAATTGAAAACGATGTTAACACTACTAAACCCTGGTAACTATGCCAAAAACTTATTAATTGTTAATCTAACTTGTTTTAATTATACTGCAAATGTACGAGTCATAAAATTATATTATAACTGATATCGTCTCACAAGGATTAGGTTTATTCAAGTAATAATTTAAGTTATATTTTGCCTAAGGTACAAAAAAAATAGCAAGAACTAAAAATAAACTAAAGTAAGAACAACATAACAATTTAAAGAACAAAGTGTAAGAACTTGTGAATTCAAGATTAAAAACAAGGAATCACTTTTATCCCTGTTTTATTTCCCTCTTATCTTATTGATTTAATTATATTGGACCAAAGATTTCTTAATATTTCAATCACCATCTCTCAAGATGTAACCAATTTTCTCTAATTAAATAAGATAAAATTAGTCTTGCAATCTCTTAATCTACAAAACCTTTCCTCAATTCCTAACTAGTTATGAAGCAATTAGATAGGCAATCAGTTAATTAATTAAGATCCATTTTAATAAATAAATAAATATGATATTTGTAGGTCTATAGGATTCCAACTCTTATTGTACAACCTAACACAAATTCTCTAGCTTGATCTCTCAATCTATTGTAAGGTATATGTATAACAAATATCACAAACATTCATTCATTAAATCAATAAGAGGAGTTCAACGAAATAGTTTAAAAAGAAATTCCTAAAAAAGGGTTCAGTCACTCATGATGTTAATAAATCCCCAAATTATTTTCCATACAAAAAGATAGTAAAAGAGAAGAAAAAACAAAACTAGTTGAAGTTGAACACTCGTATCTTCACTCCTTGATGCTGGAAATTCTAGAAATTAGATTGTTCTTAAAGAAGTGTGTGCTTGATCTTGAGTTTCCCCTTTGGAAGCCTTCAAACTTATTTTTAGCTTCTTTAGGCAAGTTATTAATGAATGCCTGATGGCTCCTAAGGTTTCTAACCCTTAAATATGTCAAAACAACTCAAATAGCCCAATATAAATGAGTGCCACGTGGCATTTTGCCCATACTTTCCACAATCATGGGGATTTTTTCTCGCATTCTTCATGCTTCTTCTCCTCTCTTGGTTCCCTAATTCAATTCCAAATGCAAACACATTAAGCATCCACACAAGGTCCAAATCACGCCCAATATCATCTTAAAACACTTAGAACACAGAAACAAAGATAATAACATCAAAAGAACATCAATCTAAGTCATAAACACCTCATTTATATCCTAAACATGCAAAATCACACACTTAAAAACTAGGAAAACACACCCTAATGCACAGCTATCAATACATTAGTTAACTAATAACTGGTTGACCAATGCAATTGAGTGGTCAACTAGTGTCGTGGGAAACCTGATTCTAATAGCTAGTTTTAATGGTAAAACGTGTACTAATGATGCTTAATGCATATAAATGGTAATAAATAGATAGTTTGAGGTTTTTACACTATAAATTGGTTTGTTTAAAGGTCCATCATGTATGAGTTTGAGTATAAGTGAATTAAGAAGCATTTGAGTGGGTTTTTGAATAATTTTTTTTGTGTGTTTATGAAATGTGTTGTGCATTTATTTATTTTTTATTGTGTAAGCCCATTTCAAACACTTTATATTGGTCAAATAAAATTTTTGATAGTGTATTTTAGGGTTGCAAAGTTGTTAATATTGAAGATATAAAAAGGGTTACTCTTATTCTAGGAAAAAAAGTATGGTTAGAAGGATTACCCTTGTCCTGTAAAAAGAGAATAGTTATATGAGGGTTTATCCTCACTGTTGAAGAAGATAGTGTTATTGAAATTTCTAATAAGATATTGGAGAGTAATCGTAAATGTAAGTTGTGTACTGAACCATTATAAAATTTTATTTAGACTTATCTTCCCCTTTTTTTTACTTTTCAAATTTATTTTAATTAAAGCCATATTATAATATTGTTTTACATTCCATATTACATTAAGAGGAAAAGTTTTAATTAGGTTCAAAGATATAGACAAATTTTAAAGTCATCTCACTTACACTTCAAATTTAAAAAATGAATGAAAAAATTTTCATCAATTAAGTAAAGTATACTAAAGAGTTATACAAGCACTTTTGACCAAACAAACCCTTAAGCAGAGCCATAAACACATTAACCAAGCGAAACAAGAATGAGGAAGGTAAACTAGTGGATGTCAAAATTTATTAAGGGATGATAGGAAATATGTTATATATTACTGCAAGTAGACTTGATATTATGTTTAATGTATGTTTCATGCAAGGTTTCAAACATGTCTTAAGGAATCTTATTTATTAGTTATTAAACACATCCTTAGGTATTTGTGTGGTACAATTCATTTAAGTCTGGTATCCTAAGAACACATTTTTAGACTTAGTTAGATATTCAGATAAAGATTGTGTGGGTAGTTTATTAGATAGGAAAAGCACATCTAGTACATGTAAATTTTTATGAAATACATAAATCTTATGGCTTAGTAGAAAATAAATTTTGGTTGCTTTATCTAGGGCAGAAGCAGAGCATGTTGCAATAGATAGTTTTTGTACACAAATCATATAGATTAGGCAACAACTTAATGATTATAACATAAAACTCATCAAGATACCCATTAGGTGTAATAAGACTAATGCCATTTGATTGACTAAAAATACCATTCAACATTCTAGGATAAATATATAGAAAATTGATATTAATAATATGAAAATGGCGATATTTGATTAGAATTTTTTCAATATTATGCATCAATAGCCAATATTTTTACTAAACTAATGGATGAGGATATGTTTTACATGGTTAGAAGAAATTTAGGAATGATAGATGGTAATTCCTTATGATTTTCGCTCGCTTATATTTTTATGTTTATTTTTACCTTTTTATTATTCTTAAAAAGTTAGAGTATTGTGTGATATTATATGATATAAATTGTAATTATATAGGGGAGCTTGATTTGTTTTATTTAGGGGGAATCTGATTGTTGAAGAGTTATGATGCATGAATTTAGGGGGAACTTTAAACTTTGATGAGATGAACTTAGGTAGAGTTTGAGTTTTGATGATATTGATACCTTTTGAATTTTTTAAATGAGTTTTGAATATGTGATAATATTGAAGTAATTAAATTAAATTTTGATGATACTTTGAATATGAAGGTGATTGTCTTATTGCCTCTGTTACTATGTAAGTGGTATTGAAAAAGTTTATAAGTGGTCTTAAGGGAGTTTAAGTGATATTAAGAAAACCTATAAAGTGTTGGAACAAATTTGGTATTTGTTTTATCTTTATATTTTCATAATATTACATGATTTTGTCATTATAAAAAATGGAGAAATTATTGAACTAAGGGAGATTGCACTAGGTTTTGTTAATGGCAAAACAATCTTGATATTAATGAGTTTATTGTGCTTGAGGTTATGAAAAGATATGTCTAAAGAAAACGTATAAGAAATACAATTTGGAGCTTTAAAGCTTAAATGAAGATTATGAAGAATAAAAGCATAAGGCTTAAGATCAAGACCAAGATAAATTTATTAAATAGGTTATGTCTTGTATGTATTTTTTATTATAATCTTATCTTGGTCCTCTCAGGGTGTTTTATGGGATCAAATGCATTCATGTTTAGGTTTTATGCATTGAAGTTGCATAATCAAGAGAAACTATGTAAGTAAAGTTTTAACAGTAAAAAATGAATTAAATGAATTTTAATGTAATCCAACGATAACGAATAGCTAGTAGAATGAATTTCACTTATAAATAAATATCTTGAAGTGTGTGTTAAGCATCCAAGTGAAGTAAAATTGAATTGAAAAGTGTTCAAGTGTTTGTTTAAGTTTTTTTTTATTATGTTTTTATATAAACTTTATTGCATTCATTATTTGGTTTATTTGTAAGTCTTTTAAATACTTTTAAGTTGGTCGAGTGAAAATTTTTTAAGCTTTTTGCATATTTTAGTTATGGTATTATTAAAGTGTAAGGGTTACTTTTGTCCCGTAAAAGAGAGAGTGATTGTATAAATATTGGTCATTACTATTTGAAGATGATAAGTGATAGTAAAATTTTTAACAAGGTGGAGGAACGTAGTTATGGATTATACAGTGAGCTACTATAAAAGCGGTTTGTGTCTTTCTTCCCTTACCTCTTTATTTTCAAGTTTATTTTAATTTAAACTATATTATTACATTGTTTATTAGATTTTCTTATATTCCATATTACATTAAGAGAAAAATCTTTAATTAGGTATTAAGGCATAGAAATATTTTTGTGATATCTAATTTATCCCGCCTCTTTAAGTATTATATAAGGACTATGAGAAAGTAAAACAAAGATCATTCTATCTGCAATATTCATAATCTTGAAGCAATCAATAGTAATCTATTCCTAATATTACTTTCACTAAATCCTTGGTAATGGCTTGTTATACGATTCTTATATTAGGATTAGAGGCAATTATACCCTATCAACAAGTAGTAAAGGGGTGGCGAGTTTGAGTATGATCTCACAGGGATCTAAAGGAAGTACTAGGCCTAAATGTGTACAATTATCCCAAAAAAATCCTTAATGTAGAGTTAATGAGAACTTAAAGGAACCAACTATCTAACTATTCAATCCGCACAAGTCCTTATAAGAAAGAGAATTCGATTAAAAGCTAAGGTTTCAAGGTTTATTGGGTCAATCAAGTCCATGGGAATTGAGATGTTTAGATAGATCCAGTATAATTTCATAAAAGTAATATAAAACCAATAGTGATAATAATATCTTCCTTATCCTAATTATAATATGTATATTTGATCATATAAATAAACCAAAATAAAAGGAATGAGTACTAAAAGATTAAATCTAGAGAATTAGATTTCAAAATTGTCACCAAAATTGGAGTTTTGTTATTCACCAATCCAATTAGGTTATTTAATCAATGGGCTAATATCTAGGAACCAAGGTTATGGGTCTCTTAATCATATGTATAATCTAATTTAGGTGATCAAGTTAAAGAAGAGAGATGAAACAGATAGATAGATAAAAATCATCCAAATATACAAAAACACATTAAACAAGATTAAAATCCATTTAATACCCTAACCTTAGTTGAAAAAAATTATCCAAATATAATCATCAATTTATAGGTTGCATAATGTTTGTATAATTTGTAATAGGTCCCAGTGATTTTAGTTATGTTTTTCTTTTTATGAACTAGTTTAAAACGTTGAAGTAAAATAGGTTGTGTCGATTAAGTATTAGGTATGTATTATGGTCTTCCTATGTTAATCGTTTTAAAACAAATTCAACCTAAGACTAACTTGAGGCAAGTTCACCTATCAACAAGTAATATAGTAAATCTAAATGAGTCTAGAGATCATTCCCTTAATTATCTAATTGTAACTACTAAGTCAATTGGCATGTAATTGTAACTAATAAGTTAATTGGCAGGTAATTATCTAGATAAGTTGATTAATTAATTAATTTAAAACCACTAAATCAAACTAAAAATAAACTACACTAACTCTTCAATTTATGTAAAAGACTTAAAATTGCAACAAAATTTTACCAATCCTAATTTATAGCAAAGGTTTCAAATTTTAATAAATTAATTGAACTAAGAATGATTGTGTGGCTTAATCTAAGGTAGCTTCATGAAATCAAGATACACCTATGGTTAAGACAATGTCTTATATCTATTGCTCATATTCCATTGTTTAGTCATTTAACAAACTTAGGTAATAATTTTAAATTTGAAAAAGTCCAATCATAAAATATCTTTCTAGAATTGAAAACCTTACAATTAACTAATGATTGGTCATCTGTTCATTTAAATTGTCTTGCTTAGTAATTTTTCTAATAATTAAGGTAGATTTCTCGAATCCCTAATTATTTAAGAATCTATTCTAAGTGGTCAGCCTAAAAAACATTATTAAGCACTTATATAAACAAAAATTAGCACATAATTCAAAAAATGTAACTCACTAAATTATCTACTCATATATCCTTAGCTGTTAAACCAGTTTAGCCACACATATCAATCAATAAATATAGAGGCTTAATCATAAAGCACATATTTATTAATTAAAACATAAATAGCTAATAATAAAATGAAAGTAAAATGTTAGAATACACTAGAATGCTCTTTAACCTGAATTCTATTCTTTACTCACATTGATCCACTCTTTGGAACCTTCAAAAGCAACTTAAGTAACTATTACACTTAATTGAAAAAAAAAAACACAAAAGAACTTAAAACTCTATGGAAAACTAATATGAAAAGCCAAAAAATCTATACAAAAAACTCCAAAAAGTGTTTAAATACCTCTTAGTTAGGTTTAGGGCATTTTAGGGAGTAATTAGTCAAATTTGCCTTTGAATTCCATGTTAGAACACACCTCTAGAGGCATCAATGACCCTTGAAATCAAAGATCAATGGCATCATTCAACCCTGCAATATTCTTCTGTTTGTGTAATAGTTTTCAATGGTAGTTGCTACTTCATAACGATGCTATTAAAGGGTTGTGTTATTCTCCTTAGTTAACTATAAAAATTGTATAAATGAGATATCATCAGCATCGTTAATGACACATGTTATTATTATGAAAAAAAAACCCACATTTTGTTCTTTTTACACAAAACTCATCCTCTTTGGCATGAACTTGTATTTTAACCAATAATACATATAAATTAGACAATTCAATATCAAAATAAAGGTGAAAACATATTAACAGATACTCTAAAATCCTATAAATTACACTCCTATCAGTTCCTTAAATTTAAACTATTTCTTGTCCTCAAGAAACATATTTAGATACTCAAAAAAAATTTCTAATGGTTATTCAAGTTTCAACCATAATACTTCAATTAAATCAATACAATTAATATAGCTAGTAAATCTTAATTCAATTTTGATTATGAATTTGCAAACTTTGGTCAAAACATGTATTTAACCTTTATGCATTATATCAAACTTTAGAAAACCTATATGAAGATCATGAGAACTATCCTAAGGCAATCCAAAGGTATGTGCATGCCTTAATTTTATTTATTTTTAATTTATTTAGGTAATTTTTTTACGCTCCATCTTATCCTAGCAAATGCATTTCATGCTCCATTTTGCCTTTTTTTAAAACTTACTTTTGCACTTTTTATCCATTCTAACTCAATTTAATCAATTCAAATAATTCACAATTTTTAATTTTACCCAAAATAGTTAAAATTGAATCTCTTATTCAATTTTATATAAAAATCATACGAAATTTCATCAAAATTCAATAGACATGCATAAAATAGCAATTATATACACAAATTATTACAAAGTGAACTAAATTCACAACTAATCATGATTTAATAAATTCCATCTATACCACTTATATCAATCAAATTAAAGCACATAATTCAAAATTTAATTTACCATTTCAAAAAAAATTCATGACATATAATAAATTATCATTTGATCTGTAATAATGCTAAGTGTACAAGAATCGAGTCTTAGTTCCCTTCCCCATAGTTAAGATGAACATCGTCCATTATGTTCAAAAATCAAAAGAAACATAATATGAGAGATGCTTGGGAACAAGAAGACTTCCTTAGCTTAATTAAGCCATTTGTTCCTTTTGAGTTGTGGGTAAGTATTTACTACTAACTTAAAAAATAATAAAAGAAACATAAAAGGAACACAAGATATGGAAAAAAAACAAATAAAGCGCTAATGTGATTAATAATCATCAGGTGTAATGACTTTAGAGCATAAGATTTAAAAAATAGTATAAATGAGCAAAAATAGAATTTACAATCATAAGTCTCTTAACTACTTGCCCCTGAGTCGATAAACCTTATATGGTCCCACATTTGATCAATCTATCGCTACATATGGTCCATCTATCTCTACATATGATCCACGACTTGAAGGATGTGGAAATAGAAGAGATGGCTACAGGTGGATGTTGTGAGTTAGGAGGTGTGGGCTTGGTAAGTTTCTTAAAAGAAGTCTTATCCTTACTATCATCTATAATTGGGGCCGATCTTAGGGCTATATAATCCTTGAGTCTCTTATCAGTGTTCAATGGGTCCACTTGAAGGTTCCACCATCATCTTCAAACTGTACCGTAATTCCACAAAATTAGTATGGTTTATAAAATAATGGAAATGCCAGGTGGGGGGACAATGACCTCTCCCTCAAAGCTCACTTTAAGGTCCCAAAATATCTTGTTCAATAGGTAAAGGGAGCAAAAGTTCTTGTTTGGGCACTGAATTTAAACAATGTTACATGTGTGAGAAATTATGACTCCCCTACCCAGTAGAATTCCATTCAAAGTCTTAGGCCCATGAAGCATCTTATAGAGGATATATGTGAAATGGAATCAAACCTCGTTCAACCTATTATTATTGGTAGGACGTTGGCACTTAGAATAACTACTATGATCCTTTTTCTCACACCAAGTTGGTAGTTCATGAATGATTTGAAATTCACCATTCGTCCTAACTCCAAGACATTCCAAGCAGCATCAGTAGAGAAATCGGGATGGAAAGTTCTTAAATACCTATGAAATATGTTATTTTATTGCTCATATGTATTACCTGAATCAGATGCCCTTAATAACAATGATAAGTAAGCACGAGCGACTCTAATGAAAGATCAAATCTCGATCATATTAGGGTCCATCTAAGCTCAACATCAACTTGTATCTCACTGCTCAAAATGCTCTAGCTATGTCAAAATTTACCTCCACAACAGGTGTTGTTGATCTTTCTAAGATGATATCATTCTATTGTGAGCCTTGTACCAATTTACATGCTCTTTAATAGTGAATTATGACTTATCGAAGGCTGGGCGCTTCCTTAAACTAGAGGCCAGGAAGGATTGCAAGTTCATAAGGTTTTTAACCATTAATATATATGCAGAACTAATGAATTAAGTAAATAAATAAGGAAAAATAACTAAAGAAAGCAAATAAAGCAATAAAAAAGGGAAATCAAATAAAATAAATGAAAATTTAAATATATATAATGCAGAAAAATAAACAAGAATGGTTAAAAAAAACACACTTTGCAATAATTGACATCAATGTATCCCTAAAAAAACACACTTTGCAATAATTGACATCAATGTATCCCTAGTATTACTAGTTTTGATCCCCAAAAATGGCACCAAAACTTTTTGTGGTCTTCTTATATTAATCTTTTCAACACAAGTTCAATCTAAGACTAAACTGAGGCAAGTGAGCCTATTAATAAGTAATACAATAGCTCTAAGTGAGTCCAGAGATCGTTCTCTCAAGGGCATAACTGTAATTACTAAATCAATCAAAGTGTAATTATCTATAGAAGTCAAAATTGTTAATTAACTAATTTAAAACTATTAAGTTAAACTAAACTAACTCTTCAATTTATGTAAAAGACTTTAAATTGTAATAAAGGTTTACCAATACTAATGTATAGCTAAGGTTTAAATTTTCAATAAATTAATTGATTTAAGGTATCTTCAAGAAATCAAGACATAACTATAATTAAGAAAACACCCTATCTCTATTGATCCTATTTCATTATTTGGTCATTCAACGAGCTTAAGTAATAGGCTTAAAGCTCAAAAAGTTCATTGTAAAATCCATTTCTAGAATTAAGCCCCTCACAATTAATCAACATTTGGTCATTCACTTATTTAAATTATGTTATTTACCAACTTTCCAATAACTAGGGTAGATTTCTTATATTCCTAATCATCTAAGAGACTATTCTAAGTGGCTAGCTTAAAACAAATGATAAAACACTTATGTAAACAAAGATTAGCATATAATTCAAAGAATGTAACTTAACTAAATTGTCTACTCACCTATCCTTAGCTATTAAAGAAGTTTATCCATAATCAATAAACATAGAGAACTAATTATAAAACACATGTTTATTGATTGCAATATGAAGATTTAAGAATACAAACGAAACTAAAAAGTGAGAATACATAAGAATGTGCTCCAAATTAAACTATAATCTCTAATCACATCGATCCACTCCTTGGAATCTTCAAAAACAACTTGAGTATCTATTACAATGAATTGAAAGAGATAATATAAAGGAATCTAAAACTCTATGGAAAACTAATCTAAAATTTGGAAAAAAATTATCTATAAAATTCTTTAAAAGGTGTTTAAATACATATTAGTAAAATTTATGGCAGTTTAGGGAGTGATAATTCCAATTTTACCTTGAATTCTTTACTAGAATACACCTTTAGAGACATCAATGTCTCTTGAAATCAAAGATTAACGGTATTTTTCAACCCACCATTTATTCTTCTATTTGTGTAATGGTTTAAATTATGGTTACTCGTTTTATAATGGTGATATTAAAGGGTTGTGATGTTCTCTTAAAGTGACTATAATGGTAGTACAAATGTGACACTAATGGCATCTAATATGTTCTAAGTGTAACTATGAGTTTTGAAAAAAAAAATAAATCCTAAAATTCAATCCTAACAATACTAGATCACAATAAGACAAGTGCATGTGTTCTGACGTAATATAGTTAGTGTAAGCCTAGGTTATCAAGTCATAAGGACTATAACTACTCTTATCCTTGCTATCTAACTTATGTAATGATCGATTGATTAATTTTTTAATGAAAATAAACTAAATAACTAAAGAAAAACTCATAAGAATTAAGAATCAATCATGAAGTTAAGATTTAAATAGTTAATTTCCTTAAGATATATTCGTATACATCACTCAACCTTGATTTAACTAATTCTCTAGATTATCTTAGACTGTAGGTTTCCTAAATTAAACTACACACTCTTTCAAATTATGTAATTTCTATTCAATTTAATAAAATAAGTGAAAGTTCTCTCTATTTGAAAATATAAATTAAATGCCTTAATTTGTTCTATGGAACCTATTAATTTGACTAAGTTCACACCTAACTTGGAAATCTCATGTAATCTTATCTTTATGTCTCCATACAAGATGCATCACTTATAGATTGATCTAGACATATATTCAATTTCTTAATCTAAATATATGAAATCACATCATTGGAATTAAGGTTTGTGTTCACATAATAATAAAAATTCAATTGCATTAACTCCATAACTAAACCCTAGACAAATCTAGAAATTCATTGTCAAATTAAAGGAATAATATAATACTACATCTTAAGGTTCATAACGATATAAATCCTATAAGTAAATTAGTTTTTTAAACATAATTAAAATAAAAATAAAAATTAGAAGAAAAGAAGCGATAAAGTAGCTTATGGTCTTAATGCTTAAATCTCTCGGCCCCTCTATCATTCTTATTAAAAAATCCATTCCCGATCTTCAATTTTATATGTTTAAATCCAATTTTCTAATTCAATTTTGCTTCAATTCTTGTTAATATGGCTTAAAAACCTCTTTTAAGGTTTGGGTGGCAGCTATATGTATCCAAGGAACTAAAGAAAATGAGCAAAAGACCTATAAATACATAAATATGTAAGGGGGCTTGTTAGTTCCACAG
The DNA here is from genome assembly GCA_028565735.1 of Pinacopodium congolense. Taxonomy (NCBI): domain Eukaryota; kingdom Viridiplantae; phylum Streptophyta; class Magnoliopsida; order Malpighiales; family Erythroxylaceae; genus Pinacopodium; species Pinacopodium congolense. Next base: position 3,214 of record JAOXYD010000677.1, on the reverse strand, counting down.
CAATAGCATATAGCCATGGGACTTCTTGTGGGATTCTCTAGATAAATCCAATGGGCAAGCTCACAATCATGGGCCTCTCTAACTCTTTGCTCCTCTTGATCTTTTTATGATTCACTCTTCGTTGTTCATCCTTTGGCCTTGATATTTGATAAGAAATTTCATAACTTTATGTTCTTACTCAATAAATTGATTCCACATCTTCTCTAATTCTTAAAGTGCATCTAGTTGCTCACCAAAGTTCAATAAAAAAAATATGACAATCATTAAAACAAGCAACTTCTTATTCAAGAAGTAACTAATAACATATAAAAATCACATGGAATTATTCCTAAAACTCAAGATAATCATCATAAAAGCATTCCTAAAAATATATAATTTAGGTGTTATTAGTTACCCTACACTTAAATTATTGCTTGTCCTCAAGAGACAATTTAAACACTTTATTCAAATTAATCTCAATCAAAAGTCAAAATTTAATTTAGTACAAATAAAAACCAATAAATGTAATTAATTTGGAGCTCACATCATAATTCTGTCAAGTTAAAAATATTGTTATTACATGCAATCACACTATGAGTAAAGAAGTAATCCTTAATGTATAATACTACGCATCTAAGGCATTTCATATGGATCGTCATATAAATATAGTCAAGGATGTTAAAATTAACACAATAAAATAGAAATTAAACTTGGAACAATTAATTTAGAGGTCATCTAACCTTTTAAATTAAGGACAAATACCTTGTCATACATTAAGAACAACATATAGATTAAGTGTAGGGGACATGATTAGACATTTTATTATGCTAAGAGATGTTCTTCAATTTTTATTTCTCTATTGCCTAATTTTTCAAAAATCAAATTTGTAGAGTTTTTGAAATTAAAATTTTTCACTTAAAAGATTGCTTAAGATGGCTTAATTTAAAATTAGTCTAATAGTTAGTTCTTGTTAATTAGTAGACTTTAATAAATTTGATGTGATTAGCATGCTTAATATTGAATAATTCTTGATTCGTTATGACTTTTCTTATGTATGGTTATGTGAAATGGATGTGTTGAGTTAACCTTTGTGTATAATATTAAGTTTTGATGAAACTTTATACAGATTTTTATGTAAGCTTGTAATAGAGTGTTCAAATTGTGGGTAATTTTCTTAAAGAATTAGGAAATTTGAAATTTTTTCCTAATTTGATGAAGAAAAGATGAAAATAAATAATAAGAATAAGAGAAATTCAAATTTGTGAAAAAGGTAAGATAGAGTATAAAATACACTTTCCTAGCTTTTATTTAAAGTAAGGTGGAGGACAAAATATACTTGTCATGATAGGATAGAGTATAAAAAGCGTTTGTTAAATCACCTTGGGAATAAGCTTACATGATTATCTATGTAAAGTTGATTTGAAATTTAATATTATGTGTAAAGGATTGATTTATTATGCCACACATGTTAAGTCAGAGTTAAGATTAAGTTTTGACATGATGATTATAGTTAATTACATGAATTTGTGTTAAAATGCCTAATTAATTTTTTACTTCTGTTGGAATACTTTCTAAGTGGTTATTTGAAGTAATTGCTTGAAGACAAGCATTATTCAAGTGTGGTGAAATTTATAGGGCGCATAATGTTTGTATAATTTATAATATTTCACAATGATTTAACGATTCAAAGTTTTTAAATTCTTGATTTTGGTTATGTTTTATATTTTGTGAAGTAAATTGAAGAATTAAAGTAAAATAGGTTGTTTTGATTAAGCTTCAAGTATGTTTTTGGATTTAAGGAAGATATGTGTTAAAGAAGGTAAAAGCGAGACATCTAAAGCTATAAATGTTATCTAGCTTAAAGGGTGGGCATCTTTTTACACACAAAAAAAGCTTGAATCTAAACATGGGACACAAAGGTATCATTTTGCTCTTCAAACATCACTGTTTTGCTCTCTAAAAAAGATAGAAGAATAACAATCCTTTTAAATGATGTAGTTTTGCCCTGAATTCAAGTATTGTTTTTTATATAAACATCCAAGACATGACCAAAATTTTGGAGGAAAAAGGACAAGACTATCCAAGTTATGTTATTAGGGTTATAAATGCCCTACCGGCCGTTAATATTCATAATAAGAAAAGAGATTTAACTGTCCCATGTACTCTCAATAAGTAATTGAAGCAAGAAGGAGAGGATAAGGGAGAAAATAAAGAAATTGCATTCCACTCATTAATTTCAACCTTCACTAATCAGCAGCATTGATTTTATCAATCTTCTTTGTTTGTTTGTTTCTACTATAAGTAGTTAAACTATTTATTTCTAGTTAAAGGATAAATGAATTCAATTCATAAAGAATTATGAGACTTAATTAATTACATTATTCTTTATATTTTTGAGTATTCATATATTTTCTAATTTGAATGAAATTGTCATTTTAATTTATTGTACAAGAGGTCTATTTTGTTCAATTATCAAAACGATATATTGCCAATTAGAATTTCAAACTATAATTATTTGAAGTTTTTAATACATATGATAAAATAACATAGTTGATTACAAAAGGGTTTTTTATTTATGTTATAGGAATGTATGATTTAACTTAAATGAATCAATCTTGTGAGTTTATTAGTTAAATTTGATAGTCTTTCTAGTTTTTAATGTTATTAATAAATTAAACCCTAGGAGCTTGTTTAGGGTTGTCTATTAGTAAGAGAAATAATTCAAAAATATTGTCATGGTTATTAAAGAATTAAAGAAAGATATGTCGTTAGAACTTGTTATCGACCATAAACAATTTATTTAGGAACTAAAGAGTTTTATCCTTCTGTTAATGATCAATTTAAAAGGAATTAACTAAAAAAATACCTTTGGCTAAATATACCTACTTATTATTAATCTTAACTTATTTTGATTTTGTTATTAATTAAGTTACAAATTACTCTAATTCAATATTTAAACCCCTTACTTTTATTTGTTTTTTTAATTTTTAGACACTAATAAACCAACCTAATCCCTGTGTAATGCATCCTTTCTCATCACTATTTACAAGTTGTTTATTTGTGTTAAGAGTATGACTTTGTTTTATTGGATCTGACACCTATCATCAATAAATGTAAAGATATGAAAGGAAAGCTCATTGTATTAAAGAAATGACAAGTTGTTAATAAGAAAGAAAAGAGAAAGTATGAAGATTATATGATCCAAAATAAGAAATCTAGATTAAATCCCTTGTGC
>JAOXYD010000639.1:0-15735 GCA_028565735.1 Pinacopodium congolense | reverse complement strand
AGATTAGTTAATTACTATGAATTGGATAAATTAAGTGTTTTTATTATATGTTAGGGTTGGCTTATCGTTAGTTGAATTTGTTATTTCGTTAGGGTGATCAACTTAATGAGTATCGGTCAACCGAATTGAGTGTATCAATCGAACAAATACTTAAGATTAGTGGATCAGTCGACTGAAGTTCATCCATCGGTTAACTGAATGGGAAATTATTAGTGAGAATGTGATTGAGCTTTTCTTGAATTGGTGTTTTTAAGCTTAGGTTGGATTGAAATTTAGGTTTATTATCAAGAATTAGGGATTATTCTTAGGCTTCATCACCCTTTTTAATAATTCTTAACTAAATTGCTAGAATTAATTCTTTTGATACATAATAGTCATTAGCAATTTCTATAAGGATAGGTTAATCAGTTTTGTAGAAAAACTTAACCAAAGAGTTTAAGGTTCCAGTCTTTTAGGTTACACCTTTTGATCTTATGTGTTGGTGGCCTAAGTTAGTCATTCCTTATTGCCTAATGCTTCTTTGTCATTAAACTTAGAAAGCTTATTCTAGGTTATAGCGGAGTTAGGGATATTTTTATATCTTATTAGATTTACCTATTTTAGAGGAACTTAGGATTCAAGAGCCTTTTTGGATCTATATGCTCACATCTTAGCTAGAACATCATTTTTTTAGATTCAAGGATCAATGATTGTCCTAGAATCTTGATGATATCTTCTACTTATTTCTTTGATATTGTTATTAGTTTTATCATATTTAGCACTATGTCTACTTCTTTAGTTTCTTTCATTACATTTTTAGTTCATTTAGCTTTCATTTCATCAAGGGTTTTTGTTTTTATTTTCCATATAACATTTGAAATAGCAATTGCATTCTATCTCCTTATGGTTTGACCCTAACTTGTCATACTACATAGTGAGGTCTAGTTAAGTTTACAACTTGGTAGTTAGCGACGAGCTACAAAAATTTTGATATTATTGTTAGATAGTTGACTTATGTTACTTGTTATTTCCTATGTTGTTTTTAATTTTATTTTTGCTGATCTTTAATGTTCTTCATTTTATATTACATGTCCCATAGTTTTTTAAAATATATAAGATTAAGGAAATCTGCTGAGGGAAATAGGGCTTCACTACTTTCTTTATTTAACCATTTTTCCCTTTCTCATATTGCAGGGAATTTCATCAGAGTAAGCGAGATAGCCATACATATCTTCCTAAAAGCGATAGTCCCTTGTTATTCGAAGAAGAAGTTAAAGAGAGTTTGGACAAGTCTATAAAGGATGAGGAAATCGAAGAAGTCATAGAGCCACATCAGCGCACATCAAAGGAGCTTGCAAGTCCTACTTTTAATCCTAATTTCCTTTATAATAACTATCCAGATGATGAGTTAGACGTTGAGATTAAACCTAACCTAATCTATACATTGCTTACTTATAAGTCTTTCAGACACTAGCTCATTGGAATCGAGATACATCGCCAACTTGAGCATGTTTTTAAAAGGAGTTCTATATAGCATGTTCAGGAATGAAAATGGTGGGAGTCACAATAGAACAAGTCAAGCTAAAGACATTTTCTTTTTCCTTAGTCGATGCAGCCAAGGAGGGGTTATACGACTTACCTGTTAGATCGATCAACACCTTGGAGTAGACACAGTAGGCATTCTTAGAGGAGTACTTCCCTACTTCAAAAACTACTAACATTTGGCAGGAAGTCTATGGTATTTAGCAAGACATGGGGGAGTCATTACAAGAGTACTAGGAGTGATTCAAGAAGTTCTACAATAGGTGTCAAAACTATCAAATAAGTGAACAATTATTAATTTAATATTTTTATGAGGGTTTTTTACCATTGGATAGGAATATGATTGATGTTGGGAGTGGTGGAGCTTTAATTGACAGAATTTTAGAGGATGCAAAGAACCTGATTGTACCAATGGTAGCCAATTCCCAATATTGGGGAAACTACAAAAGTGTCTCCTCATCAACTAAGCAAGTGAAAAAGGTGTCCTTTTCCAAGTTGGAGTAATAAGTAGTTGACTTCACTTATTTGGTGTAGCAAGCAGTGATGGGCAAGAGACCCATTAAGGTATGTGGAATTTGTGCCCTTGCCATTCATTCTACAAATACTTATCCTACTTTTTAAGATGAATAGTAAGATAATGTGATTGGAAGATTTTAGGTGCAACAAGAGAGGTATAGTCCTTTTGCTCCTACCTATAATCTATGGTGGAAGGATCATCCTCACTTTAAGTATGGCAACCTAAAATAAGGAAGTAGCTCTAATGTGCAACCTTCTACATATTAGTAGTAGCAGCAGCAGCAAATAGGATTTCATATGCTATCAAGTTTCCATTATGGTTAATCAAAGTGTCAACTGAAGCTCCTACCTCTATAAACACCATAACAAGCTGGAAGTATGTCTTTGGAAGAAATTGTTAAGAGCTTAGCTAATAATATTCTTCAATTCTAGTAAGAAGTGAGGAGTTATTTGAAGAACTTAGAAAACTAGGTGAGTTAAATGATTGATTTATTGGAGAAGTTATAAGCATAAAGCCCGCTAAGAATACCTAGTTAGCCTGAGAAGAACTCGAGAGGAGATACCTATGCCATTATCCTGGGGAATGGCAAGGAGGTAGAAGGTTTAGTGAAGAGGAAGGAGAAGCAAGAAGAATAAGGAAAAACTAAATCAACAAAGAAGGAGTAGGAAAATCCTCCTAAGGTGAGCACCTCACACTATATTGCCACTAACCCATTTTTTATTCTATTTCCTTGCAGGTTAACCAATAACAAGTAGCAAGAGAAGGAGAGAGAGGTATTGGAGGTATTCCACAAGGTAGAACTGAATATGCCGCTTTTCTAAGCAATTAAGCAAGTTATATGATATTCTAATTATTTGAAGGAGCTAAGCACCAACAAAAGGAAATTGAAGGGATAGGAAGGTCAATATAGGGATAACATGTCAGCAATCTTATAGAGGAAGCTACAACTCAAGTGCAAGGATCTAAGTATTTATACCATCTCTTGTAAGATAGATAATATAAGGTATAAGATATTCATCATAGATTTAGGAGCTTCAATCAATATTATGGCACTTTCTATCTTTAAAACTCTAAATCTTGGTTTTTTAAAACATACTCATGTTATTATACAATTAGCTGATCGATCTAATACTTACTCTGAAGGGGTTATTGAGGATATTTTAGTGCAGGTAAACGAGCTTGTTTTTCTTGCATATTTTTTACGTGTTAAACATGCAAGATAAGGATTCTTTAAGTTCATCGATGATTATATTATGATGATCATTTTTGAAGACATATGAGATGAAAATTTATGTCTATAGTGGGGTTTTGACTACAGTGTTTGATGGATAGGTCATTTATTTCAATATCTTTCACGTTTTATGCTACCAATTGGATTATGAATCAGTAGGTAAGTTCGATATTATTAAGTCATTGGTAGAACATTGTTCTTTTCTTTATACAAGTGATCCTTTGTAGGTAGCCTTGATAAGCCTGATAGAGAAGGAAATGTATGACTACTGACAAGATAAATTGGAATCTGGAGAGGTCATGAAAGAAGGAATTAAGGCCCTTAAGACATGTCCTCGCCATTTTTGCAAGTATGCACCTCACCTTTTAGAATTGCCTATTTATTGTAATTGCTTATTACCTTTTATGGTGCATTGGAAATGGAGTTGAATCCCCTACCAAATCATCTCAAGTACACCTATTTGGAAGCCAATGATACCCTTTCTGTAATCATAGCAAGTGACCTTATTGTGGTGGAAGAAGAAAGGGTTGTAAGAGTGTTTTAAGAGTGCAAGACAACGCTAGGATGGATAGTCATAGGTATTAAAGGTACTAGTCCTTCTTTATGTATGCATAGGATTTTTCTAGAAAAAGACCTACCCCAGTCCATTATGTGCAAAGGTGCATCATCCAACCAATGATGGAGGTGCTGAAGAAGGAGGTAATGAAATTGCTTGCCGTAGGTTTCATATACCTCATCTTAGACAGTAAGTGTGTAAGTCATTTACCAGTTGTTACTAAAAAGATGGGTATCACAGTGGCAGTAAATGAGAGAGGAGAGATGGTTTCAAATCAGATGTAGAATGGATGGAGAGTTTGTGTAGACTACCTTAAATTTAATTTAATGATTTTCAAGGACCATTTTCCTTTACCCTTTATTGATCACATGTTAAAGAGCCTTATTGGTCATGCTTATTATTGCTTCCTTGATTGTTATGCAAGTTATATCTAAGTGGTCATCGCTCTAGAGGATTAATAGAAGATGACCTTCACCTGCCCATATAGGACCTTCACCTATCAGAGGATGCCATTTGGCTTGTGCAATTCCCTTGGCACCTTTCAAAGATGTATGGTATGTATCTTTTTTTATTACCTTAAGAAAATCATAGAATTCTTCATGGACGACTTATCTGTGTATGGGGATTCCTTTGACAAGTGTCTAGATCACTTCATTTTGATGCTTAAGAGATTTCTTGAAACTAACCTTGTTCTTAATTTTGAAAAGTATCATTTATGGTTCAACAAGAGATAGTTTTAGGACATTTGATTTTTTAAAAGGCTATTACAGTCGATAGAGTTAAGGTGGACCTTATATATTCTTTACCTTACTCCACTTATGCACAAGAAATTTTATCTTTTCTTTGTCATGCAGGGTTTTATAGTAAGTTCATTCAAGACTTTTTGAATTTTGCTTAGCTATTATGTAAGTTGATATAGAAGGATATGGAGTTTGTTTTCACTGAGAAGTGCAAGAGGGAGTTCAATTTGTTGAAGGAGAAGTTAGTCGCCATGCCTATTTTACAACCCCCAAATTAGAGCCTTCCATTCGAGTTGATATGCGATACCTCCCACCATGCTAGTTTTAGGCCAACAAGTGGGATGAGTCCCTTATGTCATCTACTACGCCTCGAAAATCTTGAACAAGGCTCAAGAAAACTATACCACCATAGAAAAGGAAATTATTACTATAGTTTTTTTTGGATAAGTTTAGATCTTATTTATTAGGCACTAAAATTATTTTTTATTCTAATCATGTAGCTCTAAAGTACTTGCTAGCAAAAAAGGAGGCAAAGCTGAGGCTCATCTATTGGATACTCTTGCTTCAGGAGTTTGATGTAAAGATCAAGGATAAGAAGGACATAGTAATGAATCGTTTAAGTTGGCTAGTGGAGCATAGAGTAGATACGAGCCATATTAAGGATGACTTCCCTGATGAGCAGCTGCATATAGTACAACTGTTGCTGCCTACTATGCTGATTTGGTGAATTTCTTAGTTTCTCATCAATTTCTTTAGATTTCACCAAGGTTTAAAAGGAGAGGATGAAGAGCCATGCCAAGTTTTATGTTTGGAATGATTTATACTTGTGGCAGTACTATGTAGATTAGGTAATATGAAGGTGTATACCCAATTCTGAATTTTCTTCCCTTTTAGCCTTTTGTCATACTTATGAATGTAGAGGTCACCTCAAGCTAAAGCACACAGCTCGCAAGGTTTTAGAGTGAAAATTTTATAGGTTATCTCTACTTCAAAATGCTTGTGATTTCTATAGGACTTATGACAACTGTCAAAGAACAAGGTCCTCAAAGGGAAATGCTCCAAGCCCCTATTTTGATTTATGAGATTTTAATATTTGAGGCATGGATTTCATGGGTCTCTTTCCCTCTTTATTTGGATTTCAATATATTCTAATTACTGTTGATTATATTTTAAAATTGGTGGAAGAAAAAGCCAACTAAGCTACTAATTCTCGAGTGGCTATAGATTTCTTGAAATCTAACATTTTTTCTATGTTTAGAGTCCAGTGAGTCATCATTATTGACAAGGGGGCCACTTTTACAATCAAACTATCAAAACCTTTCTTTAGAGATATCAGGTGGTACATTGAGTCTTTATAGCCTACCACCTTGAAATGAGTGACCAAGTTGAGCCATCCAACTGAGAAATTAAGTCTATTTTGAAAAAGTCGGTGAATCACAGTATGAAGGATTGGAGTTTGCGACTCAACGATGCCTTATGGGACTACCAAACTACATACAATACTCCAATCGGGATGTCGCCATACTGATTCATCTTTGGGAAGCCATGCCATCTACCAGTGGAGCTAAAACAAAAGGCCTACTAGGTAATCAAGTACATCATAGAGTTGAAGGTCGTTAGTGCCTAAAGAATATTATAGTTGTAAGAGCTATATGAGTTACGTTATAAGGAATTCGAGAATATCTGGATTTAGAAGGAGAAGATGAAGGCATGTCATGGTCGTAAAATTTTAAGACATTTGTTATGGGGAAGAAAGTCCTTCTTTATCATTCTTGCCTCTAGCTTTTTCTAGGTAAGTTACATTCAAGATAGACAGATCCATGAGGTGAACAATTTGGAAGAGATGGAGCTTGAAGCTCCAAAGTACATTAATTAATGTGGGTTAATAGGGGTTGAGCTTATAACCTTAAACAAGCACTTGTTAGGAGGCACCCTAGCCATATCCTTCAGTTTTTGTGTCTTTCTACTTATGTTTTGATTTGTTTTCATTTCAATGCTTTATTTTCTTTTCATTTATTTTTTTAGGAATTTGAGAAAAAAGCTATGATTTTGCTTTTCATGCTTGATATGACCTTCTAAATCTAGGGGAATACTCTTATTTTCATTCTCCTATACATGTTCTTTTATTGTTTTTAGGATATTTAGAAAAATGTCCATTATAAGTGTGAGGGTGGGGAATAAATTTTTTTTTTGCACTTAGCTGTTATAAGTCTAATAGTAATGATTTGAATGTGTTAGCTTAAAATGATTATGATCTTTAGTTGATAGTTAATTTTGGTACTTTAACGACATTGATGCTTTAAAATTGACAAAATTTACTCAACTCTTGAACTGATACTAACTTTAAAATGTTTTTGTTTTTGTTTTTCTTTTAAGTACTTTGCATGTGTTTAGTGACCCATTATGTGATATTTAGTGTTTAAGCACATTTAGTAAAGTTTTTCATATGAATATGGATTAAGATGTTTGAAATAATTGTTGAAAAAATTAAATAAATATGTGAAAAATGTGTTTGTTTTGAATAAAGAGCAAAATTTCACAATGATGGCTTCAAACTGATGTAAAGGTTGTAGTTTATGAGTTGTGCTAGTATCCAGGGATGTGCATGACAAGGTGTTCTCCTTTGTGTCAAAAAGTTAGATGACATATCAAACAAGTTAAAGGAGCATCTTAGTTAAGAAATTGAGGTCATTCATGACAAGGTTTTTTTATCTCATGTAAAAAGACTAGGTGAACTACTGAATATTGCTCAAGTAAAAAGATTAAGTGAACTATTGAATATTGCTCAAAATCAATTTGTGTTGTATTTTTAGTTAGTCTTAGTTATTTTAATCATCCTTGACTAGTTTGTGTGATAATCTATGTGAAATGGATTAGATTCTAGATATTATGCATATTGGTTTGCTTTTTCACTAACTGTGTGCTTCGCTTATAATTATCTTGTTTTTTTATCATGATACAATTGAAAATTTTGAATTAGATTAAAAGCATTGGTTGATTTCTATTATGCTCAATTAACTCTAAACTTTTTATTGGAATTGTTTGAGTGAAGTGTTCAAATCATGGCTTGAGGATAAGCAATAGTTCAATTGTGGGGGAATTTGATAGGGATGAATTTTTTTATGCTTCTATATATGAATTCACTTGAATTCATCTTTATTTTTGGTTTAAAAGTGCTTAATTTATGCTATTATGTAATGAATGACATGTTTGATCTTCTAACACAAGTTTTAGATCAGAGCATCAAGTTTTGGAGAGAATTTGAGAGAGGTTTGCTGGCCAGAACATCAATGAAGGTTTGGAGTAGCTCAACGATGGTCTATACATATCACTATTAAAGGTTAAAAACTACATTCTCAATGGTGTTTTAAAGTAGATCATCGTTGAAGTTACTAAATTTCCATTAAAGAAGCTGACAATGAAAAATAAAAAGGTCATAATAGTCCTTACATAATCCTATTTTAGCAGATATTTTCATTTCCTAAGCTTTCATCTTGTTTCTTGCAATTTTTTCATATTCTTAAACCTATAGGTTAGGTTTTGATTATGTTTGTATTTTAATCTGTCTAGTTAGTCTTTTTTTGGTAGTATTGCACTTTATTTACAAATTTTGGATGTTTTTATTAGTGTATTTGCATATTTTTCGTGTTCTATTATATTTAGATTAGATGTTTGATAGATTTTGATCTTGAACTACATGAAAAATATATGGATGCTTGATTATAAATCAATAGATGGCTTTCTTTTCTAGTTCCAAATTTTATTTTATTTGTTTAAGCTTGGGTTCTTTTTATTTCAGTTATGTTCTCATTAATTACTAGTTGAATGGTTGATTATCTTATTGTTTTTCTTTAATTTATGGTGTTTCTAATTACGTAATGCCTTGTAGTTGAAGTTTATGTATTTCTTAGGTTTTAGATTGTTTAATTTAAGTTTTGTCCTATTTTTGAGTGTTGGATGTTCTATTCTAGCATGTTAATTTGGTCTTTTGTGTGTTAGGTTAAATTAAGTTAAGTGTTAGTATAAAATTTTAGGTTTCCATTAGATTTAGTGTTTAATCTTAATTTCCATTACTTGTTATACATTTTCCAACATATTTACATTGGATTTATTTTCTGTTTTTGATATAATTAGCATATGTGGCTAAGTGTTTAAGGGTTTGAATGCATTAAAGAGATGATGGACAATTATTAGTAAGAATGTGATTGGACTTATCTTAAATTTTTGTTACTAAGCTTGGGTTGGATTGAAACTTAGGTTTATTGTCAAGAATTAGGGATTATTTTTAGGCTTCATCATCCTTTTTATAATTCTTAATTTAATTGCAAGGATTAATGCTCTTGATACATAATAGTCATTGGCAATTTCCATGATGAATAAAGGGAGATTCCACCTTATTTTGACAACGAAAAAAATAACTCTATTACTAGTGTTATGATTAAGTGTACTGAAAGATATGTTTTTGTAAGATGTTTGAGTATATTAGTAAAGGAGTCTCAGAGCTTAATAGAACTCATGAAGATTATATATGAAGACTCATAACATTTGTAGGAGCGAACTAGTTTTAAATATAAGTTTTTTATGTAATTTTTATTGTAGGTTTTGCTTGATTCACTTTTGTTTACTTAAGAGACTCACTTATACATACTTTCAGTCATGAATTAGAAAATGCATATAAGAGCATAATCAAGAGAACTTTTGATATGTGTGTATGTGAAAAATTCTCTTGATATATGTCTTGGTTAAAAAAGAATGCATGGATTAATAAGATTAGTTAATGTGTATAAATTAGATAAATTAAGTGTTTTGATTATATGTTAAGGTTGGCTTATCATTGGTTGAATATGTTATTTCAATGGGGCAGTCGACCAAATTGAGTGTATTGGTCGACCGAATACTTAAGATTAGTCTACTGATGAACTGAAGTTCATTCAACGGTCGATCGAATGAGATAATTACAGAGTAAAAAGATCATGAATGATCATATTTTACAATGATAATATGTTTTTAACAAATATTAACATTAATGATCTGTTGTCTAATGGTTAATTGATTTTATTAAGAGTATAAATAGGTATGTTAGTAGGTGGCTTGAGACATATTAGATAAACTAAATAGTCATGTTAGTAGGTGGCTTTAGACATATTAGATAAACTAAGTATTATTGCAATTATCATTGAGCTTTCCAGTGTCTTTGTTTGGTTTTTATGAAAATTTGCGAGTCTAGTGTATGTACTCATCCTTTTGTGAGAGCCTCTTTCTATACAAAAGTTATTTTTGAGTAAAACATCTTTTAGTATTTTATTTAGTGAGGTTATTCTTAAGCCTTAGAAAAAAAAACGAGAGAAGGTTATCCTTGAGCCACAAAAAGGAGATTGTAACTCTGAAGTTTTAACTCTTCACTACTTGAATAAAATCATCTTAACAAGTTTTTTTTGAAACTAGCATAAGGGTAAGTGGATCACTCTAAAAAAGTATAAATTGATGACGTATTTCTTCTCTTTACTCTTTTAATTTTACACACTTACTTTTTTTTGTTTGTTCACTATAATATTATTGTTTAGCTTCCATAATTTAGATAAAGTGTTTGTATTTTACAAAAGAAATTTTTATTACCTAATTCACCCCCTCTTAGGTACCATACAGGTCTAATAATTGATATCAGAGTGTATGTTTTACATTGTTTTAATTCCAACAAATTAGTGAGTAAAGTTCATGTGGCATAGATGATGGGCAATTTTTCTCCCTCATCTAGTATTATTTGATGGAAATAATTATTGTATTTAAAAATGGAATGAGATGCTATTTAATAGGTGAAATTGTAGATCTATGGATTTTTGTCTCTCAAAAGGCACCTATGCCTACAACAATCATTGCAAATTAACGAGTGCTTAAGAAAAAAAGTGAATAGGATAATGAAGAAAAGATGTTAGTTTCTCTAAATTGCAAAGCGATGCATATTCTGTATTATGCCTTGAGTATGGAAGAATTTAATAGTTTTGAAACTACATATGACCTTTGGCATACTCTAGAAATCACTCACGAAGGCACAAACTAAGTTAAAGAAACTAAAATAAGCATTCTCACTCATCAATATGAACTTTTCCGAATGTTTCATGAGGAAAACATTTCAACTATGTATGCTCATTTCAATAATACCATAAGTGCTCTAAAAGGTCTAGGTACGACCTATTCTAGTGTTGAACTTATTAGGAAAATCCTCATTTCTCTACCAAAGTCATGGGAAGCAAATTTGATGACAATTTAAGAAGAAAAAGATCTCAATGCTCTCCCTCTCAACAAAGTTTCTGGTTCATTATTAATATATAAGATGAGGATGAAGAATACTCAAGAAGAGCAAGATATGCCCAAAAGGAAGAATGTATCCTTCAAAGCATCTAAAAAGGATAAAAGCGACAATGAAGAATCATCACTTGGAAGTGAAAATGAGGAACTCACTCTTATTATAAGAAGATTAAAGAAGTTTATGAGGAATGCATCTATGCAAAGAGAAGGTACGTCCTTTTCTAAAAATAAATTCGCTAACATAACGTGCTTTGATTGTGGAAAAAAGGAAATTTGAAACTGTAATGCCTACACCTCTAAGAAGAGGAAGAAAAAAATTAAAAGAAAGAAAAGAAAGCATGGAAGAAGGTAAGGAGAGCAAAGAAAGACTTAAAGAAGAAGAAAGCATTAAAAGTTGCATGGTCCCAATCAAGCAATTTCGAAGAAAAAGAACTGGCCAACATGCTTCATGGCATACAATGAGGTCTGTCCCCATCATACTACTGAAGAGAATATGAAGGTGATTACTTTTATAAAGAAATAGTAGATCTTGTAGAAGAATTAACCAAAAAATAAAAATAAATAGTTTCATGATAAACCTAAGGAAAATTTAGGAGAATTAGATGAATGAAAATTGGAAAATGAAAATCTTAGGAAACTCTTAGATTTAGTCAACAAAGATAATGATGAACTAGTAAATGAAAATAGAATCTTAATGAAAGAGGAGTCTATTGCTAAATTCACTAAAGGAAAGAAAAATTTAGAAACATCACTAAATGTTAAAAAAAAAAAGTAAATGATAAACATGTCTTATGATATAGCAATGGCACTACTTTTAGTAAAACTATCTTTGTTAATGGAAAAAACTTAGAAGATGAAACTTCTCTTGAAAATGTTCAAATTGCATTTAGTAGACCCCAAACTTAACGTCATGCATTCTTATATACTCTAAGGCCTAAGAAATTTCCTCAAAGTAAAATGAATGATAGAAAATTGTTTGTTCACGTTAAATAATATTTTTAAAGAGTTTGTAATGATTTTTGAGGAAGGAATGTTTTAGAAATGCATATAGAACTTGCACTCCTTTTTTTTTTTTGGTCTTATTGTGAACGTTATGGTCATATTCAATATTTTGTTATGATCATTTAAATACTTTGTCACATGGATGTCAAAGATATAATGTTCAAACAATAAAAATAATTTGGCTTCCTAAAGTTCTTTAAATCTTTTTTACATATAACTATCTTACTTTTCATGAGAAATGAACCTATTTTCTAGAAAAAAAATTGCATTTTTATTCATAAATTGTTTAAGTTCAATCAACCGAACCAGCATACTAATTGACCTAACTCAGGTCAATCAACTGATAGGCACAGTTCAGTTGACCAATACTCTATTAAGGTTGTTTTCAATTTTTTGTATTCATTTTGGTCTTTTTCGTTCTTGTTTGTTGTGTAGTTTTTCTTTAAACCTTAAAACCCTTGTTTTCTTAAAGATTTGTCTATTATTGCTTAAACGTGTGATAAATTAGAGGGTATTATTGCTAAAAGGATGAGATAAGTATGTTACTAACATTTAAGGATCCAATATGAGATGGTTAACTAAATCTATATGGCTCTTCGGTTTGCAGGTCATTAACAGAATAATTAAGTGGTATGTTGACAATGGATGCTTACAACATATAACTAGTGATCCTTCATAATTCATCTCCTTCAACACAAAGGATGGAGGATTTGTTACATTCAGTAACAATGCTAAGGGCAAGGTAATTGGCATTAAAAAAGTCGATAAGGATAACTATGAATTAATTGAAAATGTTTTACTTGTTAAAGGATTGAAGCATAATTTATCAAGTGCAAGTCAACTGTTTGATAAAGATTATAAATTATTCTTTGTAGGAGATAAATGTATTGTTTCAAAAATTAGCGATGGTAATATTGTTTTCTTAGGAAAAATAGAAGGAAACATAAACATTGTTAATTTATATGATATGACTAACATTGAAAATAAATGGTTGATTTCTTTAAGTAAGTGAACTGGGGTTTAGTATAGATGGCTTAAACATGTAAGCATGGATCTCCTATCAAAATTAAACTCGAAAATACTTGTAAATAGGACTTCCAAACATGAAGTTCGAAAAGGATAAAATTTATGGGGCATGCAAAATGGGACAACAAATAAGTTCTTTTTCTAAGAAAAAACTTGGAAACATTTTTTAGATTCCTTGAATTACTAGATAAGAATTTGATTGGTCCTACTAGAGTAGCTAGTTTAGGAGGTAAATTGTATTCATTCATTATAGTTGATGATTTTAGTAGATTTACATGTGTTTTTTTTTTAAGTACAAAAGATGAAAGTTTTAAATCAATTATTTGTTTTGTAAAGAAAACCTAAAATGAAAAGGGCTTGTCTATTACGTCTATTAGAAGGGATCATGGTAGAGAATTTGACAACGACATGTTTTATAGTTTTCGAGATGATTATAGCATATTGCATATTTTTTCTACACCTAGGGCACCATAATAAAATGGTTTCACAGAAAGAAAGAATAGATCTTTACAAAAATGGTTCAAACAATGGTTAATGAATTTGATTCACCTAAGTATATTTAGGCCGAATCAGTTGCATATACATACCATATTATTAATAGGGTGAACATTTGGCATAAAATAGATAAAACACCATATAAATGGTAAGAAATCTAAATTTAGTCATTTCAAAGTTTTTTACTGAAAATGTTACATTATAAATAGTAAAAGATAATTTGGGCAAATTTGATTCAAAAACAAGTGAAGGCATCTTTTTAGGTTATTCTTTTTCTAGTAAAGCATATAATGTCTTTAACAAAAACTTATGTGGTAGAAGAATCCATGCATGTTGTATTTAATGAGACTAACCCCTTTGAAAGAAAATTAGTTTTTTTATAATGATGGTACAGGTTTGTCTAAAAGTTTAGAGAACTTATCATTTGATAATGAAGGACAAATATCTCGAAAGCAAAATTTTGAATCAAGTCAGGAAAGGAGGGATGAAGTGCTACCAAGAGATTGAAGATATAAGAAGGATCATCTTCCCAACCAAATAATCAGTGATATTCAACAAGGGGTAATTAATCGTTCTCACTTTCATTTATCACATCTTACTTTCATATTAAAGATTGAACTTAGGACTATTGAAGAGGCCTTAGATGATAAAAATTGGATTTTAACTATCAATGAAGAATTGAAGCAATTTGAAAGAAATAAAGTTTAGATTTTTGCACTTCAGCCTAAAGATCACCTGATAATACTAAATAGGTTTTTAAGAAAAAATTTGATGAACAAGGAAATATTTTTTGAAACAAGGCAAGATTAGGGTCTAAGGGGTATAACTAAGAAGAAAGAATAAGTCATGATGAGATTTTTATGCCTGTAGTTAAATTAGAGGTCATTAGACCACTCCCTGCATTTGCATCACATATAGGCTTTAAAATTTTTCAAATGAATGTTAAAAGTGCAGTTTTAATGATTTTTATACATGAAGAAGTTTATATTGAGCAACCCTTAGTTTGGAAAGACATGATTCACCCGAACACGTTTTAAATTGTCTAAAGCTTTATATAATTTAAAATAAGTACCTAGAGCATGGTATGATAGATTAAGTGCTTTTCTACTTGCAAATGATTTTGAAAATTTTAAAGTTGATACTACCTTATTTATTAAGAAGGAAAAAAAGGATTTATAATTGTTCAAATCTATACAGATCATATCATTTTCAGTGTTATTAATGAAATTTTATATCAAGAGTTTGCTAAGTTTATGAGCATGATAAAGGAATTGAATTTCTTTCTCAGACTCCAAATCCAACAAACGAAGAATAACATTTTCATAAACTAATTGAAGTACATAAGAGAATTACTTAAATGATTTGATATGGATCAAATAAAGATGTTAGGAATTTCGATGAGTACATCCACAAAGATGAACAAAGATGAAGATGGAAAAGAGAGTGTATTTAAAACAATATCAAGGTATGATCGATTTCTTGTTGTATTTAACTGCTAGTAGACTAGACATTATATTTATTGTTTTTTTATATGCCTTGTTTCACTCATCACTTAGAGAATCTCATTTATTATCTATTAAACACATTTTGAGATATTTGAGTGGCACATTGCATTTAGAACTTTGTTATCTTAGTAATGCAATTTTAGATTTGGTTGGTTATTTAGATGCTAATTATGCAGAAGTTTGTTAGATAGAAAAAGTACATTGGGTGCATATCATTTCCTAGGTAATGCATTAGTTTCATGATTTTGTGAAAAAACAAAATTTTGTTACATTGTCTATGATAGAAGCTGAGTATGTAACCACCAAAAGTTATTGCATTCAAGTTCTGTTGATTAGACAATAAATTTTATGATCTAGAGCTTCACAAAATTCCTATTAGATGTGATAATCCTAGCACCATTTATTTAACAAAATCTCCACTTAACATTTTAGGATCAAACACATAGAAATCAGGTATAATTTCACTAGAGATCATGTCCAAAATGGTGACATCGAACTTCAATTTGTTGATACCAATTAGTAGATATTTTCACTAAACCTTTTTGTGAAGATCATTTTTCCATAATTAGAAGAGAAATTTGCTTGATAGATGTTCATTTCTTATGATATGTGTGTTGCGTTGGTTAGATGACTTTAAAACTAACGGGTTTTCGAAATGATTTTTACTTTAAAACCAACGTACTTTTTAGGCAAGTGCACCCATCGCAAAAGTAATAAAGTAGAGTAAAATTTAAAACTCTGAGTGTCGATCCCACGGGGAAAAGGTTACTTAATTACCAGGTTGATTGGATTACAATTATTTAGGAAAATCTAAAGAAATTGATTGAAAATTGGAA
>JAOXYD010000629.1:0-15735 GCA_028565735.1 Pinacopodium congolense | reverse complement strand
GGGAAGAGAGAGTGATATAGAGATTTTGTCATCAGAGTCACATTCTTGTCATTAGAATCGAGTTTCTGTCATTAGAGTCAGGTTATTGTCGTCATCAGAGTCGAGTTATTGTATTATTGAGAATCTTGTTAAGAGTTTTTTTATTTTTCTATTTTTAGCCATCTGTTTTTAAAGCTTTCAAGTGCAAAACTATTGTTGCAGTAATCTTAGGGGAGTGAACATCTTGTTTTAAGATTTCTATACTTACGTTCATAACTTGTGAAGATTTTGGTTTGTGATTAATTAATGGATATGCGTGTTTCGATCATTTCTTGTGTTCCTTTTATTAATATGCATGAGTAATCATTTTTGGCTGAGGTTATAGATTGATTTGGGTTAGAAATAGGTTCTATGGATGTGATTTTATTGGATTGAATGCTTGTTGAGCCTTACTTTAGCTTGATCACCTAGATTATGGCCTTAGGAGAATGAGTTTCATGACCATTAGAACTTATTTTACCCGAAAATCAATCTAGCAACAAACTTGAACCTAAGAGTAGACCAAGCTTTAGGATCTTGTTTGAGGTCACCTAGAATTAAGGACCTTAATCTTAGGCCTCTAGTGTTTAATGCCTTGTGTTCCAAGTAATCTATAGACCAAGTAGATTAATTGAGAGTATATAAGAGGAAAGGTACCAATGACCATTAGGTATAACTTGTTTAAGAGAGGTAAGTCCTAAACCAATCCACTAGTATCGAATTTAGGAAACCTAACCCAAATTAAGCCCGAAGCCTTAGCCATTTTTAGTCTCTTTAATCAAGTTTTATCGTGTTTAGTTCATCTTACATCTTGCACAATTCCTTATCTTGCTTATTTTGTGTAATATTCAAATCAATCAAATTCTGGATTTCAGAGTTAATTGTGCATCGTTAACTTAATTTACTTGCGTATTTGCCTCTCCCTTAGGTATGATACTCACTTTTACTCCATTTTATATTACTTGTTAACGAGGTACGCTTGCCTCCACTATTTGGTTTAGGTTAGATTTTCATATATGCATTGTTTCAATTAGACCAGCAATAGTAATGATGTAATTTATGGAATCATTTGTTGTTTAATATGGTTTAGATAGGAAGCATGGAAACAAGAGTAGGAAAAACAGGAAGAAAAGAACCCAGAACGTAGCAAGGAAGGCCACAAATTTGGCAAAGTAAGCCACACCTATGGCCTCCAAGTCCACGGCTATGGCCTTTTAAGCCACTACATGGTTCATTACTTTTCTTTCCACCACAGTCGTGGTTTTTCAATCATGTACGTGACCTATATAAATTACACAGATGACACTCTAGTTCTCCAAGACATATAAAAGGGTACAAAAACCTAGGTGCCGAGGAGAAGTAAAAAGAACTAATATGGAACTTAGCCTACATGAATAGAAATAGGTTTTAAAATTCAAGGAGCAGGAAATTGAGATTAATCATAAAAGCTTCAACTCTATTAAGATTTCTAGATTTTCCAGCTGCAGAGAAGAAGGAAAGATAGTAAGTTTTATGTTTGTTTATTTTGTTCTTCTTTTACATTTTATTTAATGCTATGAATGTTTGTGTTATCTATTGAGCTTAAACCATGCAATAAATTTAGAGAGTAAGCTTGGTAACCTGTATTAAATGAAAAACGAGAGTTAGTGTTTAATATACCTACAGATAACTAACTTATTGATTTGTTAAAGATTTTACAGGATTAATGTACTATCTATAGGATTGCTTCATAACTAGTTAGGTTTTTAAGAAAGACTTTGTAGATTAAGAGATTGTAAGGTTAATCCTAATTATTTAACTATGGAAAATTAGTTGAACCTTGAGAAAGGGTTACTAAAATATTAAGAAATCTTAGCCTAAATATAAATTGAATCAATTAACAAAAAGGAAATAAACAGGGGTAACAACAATTTCTATTCTTTAATCATGATTTTGCTAAGTTCCAATTTTCTATTTTTATATTAACTATATTCACATTTTTGCCTTTTTTTTAATTTTTTTACAGTTTCATCTTTTTAAACTTGTTCCTTAAATAAAGTGAAAGTCAAATTAATAGGACAACTAATTTCAATCCTTGTAGGATGATATCTACTTTTACTATAAGTTTACTACCTATTTACTTGCATTCTTTGCTCAAAGAAAGTTAGTGATTAGCTTAGCGACTAATAGGTTTTCAGTGCTATTGCTGAGGATTGATATTTTAGAATCTTGTTTATTTTTAATGACTTTAATTTAACGGTTTTTAAAATTTTTCTTGTGTATTTATAGATGCATGAACAAAAGGAGCACACGAATGTCCAATGAGTTAAGTGAAGAAGAGTTTTCATTTATCACAAGGCATGAGAGAGTATTAAGAAGGGCAAAGTTTGAAGACACTATACAAAGAAATATGATAGAAGAAGAAGATCAAGGTGGCCAAAGAACATTTAACAGATTTTAGGAGACTAGGTTTCAATAAACCAGGAATTACATAGCTTGTCGTTTAAAAAATAAATTTTAAGATAAAGCCAGCTCTCCTTAACATTCTTTAGTCTAATGTTAAGTTTTATGGGTTGGCAAATGAAGATCCTAAGGCTCATTTGGCAAGCTTTATGCATATTTTTCATACTTTCAGGTTTAATGGGATCTCAGATGATATGACAAGGATGCAATTATTTCCCTTTACCTTGAAGGATATGGATAAAGCACGGTTGAATTCATTCAACTCAGGTCAAATCACCATATGGGAACATTCACCCAAAATTTTCTTGCCAAGTATTTCCCACTGACAAAGACAATAAGAATTATCAAATAGATTACAAACTTCTAGTAAAGTCATTGAAAAGTCATTATATGAGGCTTGGGAGAGATTCAAGGAGCCACAGAGAAGCTACCTATACTACAACCTTCCATGGGAAATTCTTTAATAGAATTTCTATGTTAGAGTTAACCAGAATATAAGAGGAATAATTAATGCAGCAGTTAGAGGATCATTGATGAGAAAAACTATTGATGCAACCTATAGCCTCCTGGAAGATATGAAGAACAATAGTTGTTTATGGTCAAATGAAAAAAGTAGGCAAGGTTTTAAGGAACAAAATGGTGTAATCCCAATTGAATCAGTGACAGCTCTCCAACCACAAATTTCGGCTGTCACCAAGTAATTGAGCAACATGCAAGGAGCATCCTTATCTTCAGTAAAAGCCATGCAACTTCATTGTGGGTATATGGGTAGGAAAGTCATAACACATCTGAATATTTCTTGATGGAGACTAATAGAACTGAGAAGTCAATTACTTAGGCCAACAATAAAAAGGTAACAATCCTTTCTCTAAAACTGATAATCTAGGATGGAAAAATACCCAAATTTTTTTTGGAACACTTCCAATGCAGGTGGCAATATTAGAATCCAAAGTCCTCCCATATTTAAATAAGATAGGCTAGGATCCTTAGAAAGAAAAATGAACAAGTTAATAGATGTGATGAGATCTAAATTTTCAAGCTAAGATGAAGGTTAAAGAAAGCAAAAGGAGAGTCAAAAGTGAATGGAGGCAAATTTTTATCAAATAGTAAAGAACTATACATCCTCCATCCACAACTTGGAAGTTCAAATGAGTCAACTCACCCACGCTATGTCCTCTTAAAGTGTAGGGAGCCTTCTAAACAATATTAAGGCAAATCCAAGAGAAAAATTGAAGGCCATCAAGTTTATAACAACAAATGAACTAGAGGAGCCAAATAAGAAGGCTGAGGATGCAAGGGAGAAACACCTTGTATACAAGACCTAAGGAGTTTTTTTATACCTTGTATTGTTAGTAATTTGGAGTTTCAAATTGTTTATGTGAATTAAGAGCAAGTATTAACTCAATGCCTTTATCTATTTATAAGAAGTTGGGGCTAGGAGAGGTGAAGCCAACTTCCGTGCTCATTTAATTGGCGAAACAATTAATAAGGAAGCCATTCGGATTGGTGGAATACTTGCCAATACAGGTGGATAAATTCTTCATTCTAATAGATTTTGGAGTTGAAAATTTTTGAGGAGGATAGGAGTTGCCCATTGATCCTTGGCATACCCTTCATGAACACCAAAAGAGCATTAATTGATGTACATGATGGAAAGTTATTCCTTTGTATTGGAGATGAAAAAGTAGCATTTCGCATTAGTAAGAAGTTGAAAATTCAGTGAAAAGAAATGCTTGAGTGAAGGTAGATGTTATTGATGAGTGTAGGAAAGATGAAAAGGTGAAATGGAAGGAAGAGGTAGGTTTAAAAGATGAAAAAAATAAGGAGGAGGTGGAGTTAGGTGAGAAGTTAAAACAAAAGCTATTAGGAAGATTGAATTTCCCTATTTTCATTCACTTTAGTGACTATGCTTAAGTTGCAATCTTTACTTACAAACATGAGATATGCCTCTTCAAGTGAGGGCAAAACACTACCCATTATTATTTTTAGCAAATTAACTTTGGACCAATAGAAAAGAGTGATTAAGATGAGGAAAATGAGGCTTGGAGTAGGGCCGAAGTTGTATCTTTGTAAACTTAAGACTAGGTTGAGAAAATCATTTAAAATTGTTCAGGTTTATAACCATGGGGAGCTAGGGATGCAAGTCTCAAAGAGAAGAATTTTCAAGGCTATTGGGCATTATAGTAAGCTTTACCTTGGGGAGTACTCTCATATGAAAGGGAAGTAATCTCTTTCCTTTCAGTAACTCATCCGTGACAATTTAGTAATGATCCACCTAAGAAACTTAAATTAGTATATATGTGTCAATTTATGTGTTTTTAGTTATGTTACTTTTGTTTACCTTAATTTTTTTAATTGGATTTGTCTTTGTTTAGCCTTTATGTATTTTCTCTTCATTTCATGGATGATTTGTTATTTAATTGAATTTTTGGATGATCTAATGATGGATTGAATATTTGTTACTTCTTTTGGTCATTAGGAATGAAGGAGTTTGAAATTGATTTCATTAGAGGAAGGAATAGCATGCTAGCACTGAGTTTCTAAAGGGAAATTAGCCATAACGGGGCCTTCAAGCCATGTTCGTGGCCAATAGAGCCATGCTCGTTCCTAGTTTAAGAGAAGAATATCATTGAAAACTGCCTTTTTGTTTTGGATGAAAAGAGATTTGAGTTTACAGACAACCATTGAAATCATGCAACTGGCTAAACCCCCTTTTTATAGAAACTCGATATCTTTCTTTAATTAAAAAGAAAAATTGAAAATAGACTCTTTACTAATAGTGGATGAAGGTCTAGTAGAAGCCTAT
This sequence comes from Pinacopodium congolense, assembly GCA_028565735.1. Classification (NCBI taxonomy): domain Eukaryota; kingdom Viridiplantae; phylum Streptophyta; class Magnoliopsida; order Malpighiales; family Erythroxylaceae; genus Pinacopodium; species Pinacopodium congolense. The sequence goes on along the minus strand of JAOXYD010000629.1, from coordinate 10,469 downwards.
ATGGAAGAACTCAAGGACTCAACTCTTCTCTTTCTCTTGTCACGAATCCTACTCTCACATAATCCCTTGAGATCTTGGACTTAGTTGAGATTGTTCAAAGTAGTTCTACCTATAGAAAATATCATGAAAGAAGTGATCAAAAAGTTACTCGAATCCATTTATGATCCCGAGTTTCCAAAAAAATCGTGCTTTCACACAAGTTGAAGCTGCCATTAGTGACGGATCAAAGAAGAGTGGGGAACCTCTTGCTGGTTTTTAGAATTTGACATCTAAAAGAACGGGCCATGTTTTTCACCAACCAAGCCTTGTTCATGGCCAATATGCAACAAACGTTGCCATCTTGTGGCTGCACAAGGGAGCCATGTATGTGGCCAGTTACTGGTTATATAACCCTCTCATCCATGCAACCCTCTCTAAGCCTCATATCTTTGTAAAGCACTCAACTAACCCTATGTCTTAAACATTCCATTTTCTTTAGATTTTCATCTGATTTCCACCATATTTCTTCATATTTTTAATTTTTTGTCTCATCTTTTCTTTTATTCCTTTTTTACTTTCTTTTAGTTGTTCTTTTGCAAGCATTCTCTTATAATGGTTTCAAAGAAGACATAGGCTACTTTATCCTAGGGGCACCTTCGATAAATTATCTTTGGCACAGGTTTGCCCAATACGGCCATTCATTTAAATGCTTCATTTCTTATTTTCAATCCCATTGAAGGTGAGTGCTTTTATCCCATTAACTCTAGATATTTGTAACCTCCTACATTTTTCCAATTTTACTTATTAGACCATTTAGGCTTAATGGAAATAATATAATCTTTGGTTCAAAATATTGATTGGGAAAACTCATACCTTGTGATCTTATTTCATATTCTCAGTTAGTTCTTGAATTCTTTTCCACCCTTCAATATGAGGATGCTAATTTTGACTTGTTTTGGTTTCAGTTGAATGGTTGACCATATAAATTAGATTACAGTGTTATGCATTGAATGTTTCATTTTCCCATCACTATCTAATTGACCATTATAATGAGTTTAAAGTGCATACATATTTGCATCATCTTATAAGGGCATTAAAATTTAACTCCCAGATTGTGTCCAATTCTTTAATTCATAGCCTGGAAAATTTATTATTGCTTAAATTTATGTGCTTAATAGTTTAAAAAATATATAAATAAATGTTCTACACAAGAACTATTTTTCCTTTGGAGTATGAACCACAAGCATAATGATGTTCTATGGTCAATGTTCATACAAAACTGGGTAGTTTTTTAGGCATGTGTTTCATTGTCACTACTTTTGCCCTGTATTATAAGGTTAGTCTAGAGGATCCTTCTCCCACAACACCTAAGTATTTTGAGATTGACCACTTATGGAGATGGGAGATAATATAGCCTTATTCCATAGAGCTCTAAGATCCCTTCTCTAGAACTTCTGTTGTTTACAGATGAAGCAACCTAACCTTACTTCTACTGATGTCCTCCCCCACCTTACTAGGCAATGACACCAATCCTTCTACTCCATCCTCAGAAGAAGTTGGGTTAAAGCAAGTTCTCCAAGCAATGGAAACTAACACTAGAACTCTGGTGAAGTAAAATAGGTGGTTAGAAAGCCAGATGGATACCATCAAATATAAAGTCGAATAAGTCCTAAAGTTGTAGCAATCTCAAGCTTGGAAGTTCTAGAAATATCTACGCAAGTGGAAATCCAATGTATCATCCTCCATGCGTGCCCTACCCGTGTCTGAATAAGCTCTTCTACCCCTTTTTTTCCTTATTTTGTGTTATTTCTTTCCTGCTTGGTTTTAGATTTGTTTTTTCTATTTTATGTGCTTCTTTTTGTGCTACCTTTTTCTTTATTTAGGATAAGATGCCCTACAAGTATGGGGAGGTAGCTCTTTCATTGTTGTTTTCTTTTTACATGACATTTATAATACATGTTTTAGGCATAATAAGTTGCTAGTGATTTTTTTACATGATTTTAAAATTTTCTTGAATGTATAAATGGCATTAGATTGAAAGGAATTAACACAACTGGGATCAAGGTTATTCTAAGAGTAAAGAGGTAGGATACTAAGAAGTTTGTATCAAGATTACCTTTCCATTGAAAATGGAAGTTAATTAAAGTGTTGCATACCTTTGCTACTTACCAAACAATTATTTAAATGAATTTCTATATGAATTTAGACTTAACTGTGGGATGTATTGGCTTTCATTCATGAAAGGGATTAGTTATGAAAGAAGTGAGATGATTTCATGTCTTAGACGTGTTAATTGTTCAAATTTTACTGTCTACTCCTCTAATCTCTTTACAGAAAAGCAAAGAGGTTAATAGTAGAGTCTAGGGTTTATTCTGAGTTGTGAGCTAGTCAGTAATCAGGGGTGCGCCCCAAAAGATGTGCACTTTCAGGTAAAAAGGAGAAATGACACTCTAACTTAAGTTAAAAAACACCACCAAAGCTGAGTAACTAGGGGTGCATAAAAAAATGGGTAAAAGAGAGGAAAGAGAAAGAAAAAACAAAAAAATCAAAATAAAAAATAAAAAGAGAGAAAAAAGGGGGAAAAGAAGTGAGGCACACACTTCTGTGTGAAAAGTCGAGGTGATTATTCTTGGTAATAGTAAAAATTAAGGAATTAAACTCTAGAATGAAGTCCATTGATCTCCTTTTATAAGAAATTTTTTCTTATAAATGATTGATTAGTATGAGCCTACCTTTCACTCGGTAATTCGAACAAAATCATGATTATTATTATTGTGGACGTCAGGATAGGACAAATGTCATAATTATAACATATTTTCAATGCCAAAACAACCATGGTGTGAACTGAACATGTGATTTCTTTTGATCTTCTTAGATGATTGAGATTTTTGTTAGGCAAAATCCTCAATATATTTTGCTATTATCTATTAAAGCTTTCATTCATGTGTGCTTTTATGTTTTTGTGTTGTGTGTGCCTCATATTTTAATTTTTTCTAGAGGACAAGATAAAGTTTATATGTGGAGAAGTTAATAATTGTTCTTTAGGATTTAGTTTTTCTTCGTGTTTAGTATTTAATTGCCTGTTATTAGTGCATTTAAGGCTTAGTTTGCCCTTTTTTAATCTTTTTGTGTTATTAATTAATTTAGGTTCTTTAGTGTTTAATTATTGTTTTTAGGTGTAATTTGGCAACTCATGGAATCATTTGTTATTTAATATGGTTTAGGTAGGATTCATGGACACAAAAGTAGGAAAACAACAAGATTTAGCAAAAAACAAAAAGGTAGAAAAGGACCTAAGAGGTGGCTAAGGAGGCCATGCTTGTGGTCACAAAGGACGACATGACTATGGCAAAGTAAGCCACGCATGTGGCTCCAAAGCCATGGTCGTGGCCCTCGTAAGCCCTAAAGGCACTCAAGAGGGGGTGAATTGAGTTATTAAAAATTTCTTCAATTAATGAAACTCGCATCTTAAGAAAAACGGTCTAATATGCTATGCAAAATTTTAATGTTAATTGATAACAATTAAACTGATAGCCAAACCACGCAAAAAGTAATAGTAAAAGAGAAAAATAAAGAGAAAGACACAAGGTTTTATAGAAGTTCACAACCCCAAAGATAGAATACATCTTTTCTCCAACTACTTATGAGATATCATTTTTTTTTTTACTAACAAGTCAAAACCAAATACAATCTTCTTGTAGGGTAAAGAGTAACACTTACAAGATAAATCTTTTCAAGGAAAAGAGAAGCCTTTATAATCCAAATCTTTTTAAGGCAAAGAGAAGCCTTTGCAAGAAACAATATTATTATTCAAGGAGAAGGGAAACCTTTTCACTAATCTTTATATAGTACAGAGGAGCCTCGACACACTTAACCTATCCAGCAAAAAAATAATCCCCTTTACAATTAACAAAATACAGTTAAATATATGATTCACTTAAAGTACAATTAAACTAAGGGATCCAATTGCTTTCACAAATGATATGAATGACTAATAATACTCTTGGAAGCTTAAAAAACTTTATATTACAAATTTAATGCCCTTAAAACTTGTATGAATAATGAATGACAATAGGAAAAATCAAATGAAATAATTTTGGATAGTGTTGATAGATTTGAATATAATTGATTCAAAGTAATTAAATAAGCTTCTAAAAATTCATCACAATAGTCAATAATACTATTGAGAACTTAAAAAATAGAAAAAAGCAATTTAGAAGCAATCAATTAGGATTTAAATGACCAAATACATGAATGAAACTAGTGTATGTAAATTTAGATAGTTTTTAGTAACTAGTGAATTTGGAGCCAAAACTGACAATATAAGTTCATAAAAATCAAACTAAAAATACCAAGACAATCTTGGGAACTCAAATAAACTAAACACAATAACTTTGTGCACTTAGAAACTTACCTGTATATACAAAATCAAGATTAGCACAACAATAGAAAAATCAAGGACAAATTTGGTGTATTTAGAAAATAAGCTTAAAATATATAAAATATTATTCCAAAAATATGAAAAAAATTAAAAAAACTCAAGGTCACATAAAAAAAATAAAAAAATTATTTAATAATTTTACAAGCATATTAAGACAACAAGAAACACATTGCAAATAAGAAAACATAAAATTGAGATTGTTTTGGTGTATATGAAAAAAAAATAAGCTTAAAAGATATCAAATAATATTCCAAATATTTGAAATAAAAACTAAAAACTCTCTATGACACTTAAGTAAATAGAAAAAATTAATTTTAAAATTTTAGAAGCAGACTAAGATAACAAGAATCAATATTAAAATAAGAATAGAATAAACATAAACAATTTTGTGCTATGAGTGAGTTCAAGCTCTAATATGTCAAAATAAATACACTAAAATATGAAACTATGATGAAAGAAACTTTTAAACACTTAATGTAACTCAAAACCATGAATTCATATAAAAAAAATATATTAAGATGGATAGGGATGAAATTGAATGAAAATAGTGAAGAAAGGAGAAAAACAGTGAAGAAGGAGACAATATTGAGGTTTAAATGATTTTTGTCTTTCAATCTTGTTTCTAAGGCTTCCAAAAACACAAAACGTGTTTATAGATGTTGCATATAGGGTTAGGAAGGATTTTAAGACATTTAAATTGCAGTATTAGCCATCTAGAAGCTAAAAGAGACTTTTAATCTAAAAAAGGAAACAAAGAGCAATTAAAGATAGCTTTGAGAAATATGTCTCCCTAAAGCTTCAATCAATGTTTTGAGCGTTTAAAAACTGAAATAAAATTCTAGAGCACTCTTAAGTCCTTAGGAAGAATTTTTAGTATGATTTTTAAGCAATAAGAAATTATTTGAGTACTGAAAAATTAGATTAAATGATCCGAATTTAAGTTATGTCAACAAAGAGATTAAACCAAATGAATTTCAATTCTAAAACTGAAAACTAATTACAAAAACAATTCTTAACTATCCCAACACTGAATAAGAATTCAAAAAAGATTTAAAATATAATTTGAGACCATATGAATAATCAAAATGATTCAATGACTATGTTATGAAACTTTATGCAAGTTTTAAAAACTATATGCAATTCATGATCAAAATTGAGTCCCTATATCAATTATAAAATAAGTAAAACTTACTATTATATTAAAATAACCTAAGTCCTTGTAGCTTGTATATCTCTTGTTTTTCCTTTAACTTCATCTTTTCCCTTCAAGCTTCAAGCTTTCCAATTTGAATCATCTTAAAATAAACATATCTTTTATTGTCAAGGTATAAACTTAAATCATTAGTAGCAATTATGTTTTGTTATCATCAAAATTAAGATTGAAACCTCTTTTGACTTAACAATCTCCCCATTTTTTATGATGAAAAAACATATGATATCACAGAAAGAAAAAACCAGATTTCAAGAAAAAAAATTCAATTTCATAATATGAATACCTCTAATAACACATATCTTCAAACATGCTAACTAATGTTCCCCCTTAGTTCATGCAAATACTTTTTAATGCTCTCCCTGAATATATGAAATCCATAGACCATATACACTTTTATGAATAAGAGTAATATCACACACATATCTCCCCTTTTTGACATCATCAAAAATAACTAAAAATGTCCATGAAAATATAAATAAAAAAAGGGGCAAAACATTTAGAAACACATAACAATGAAAGGGATGCACCATCATTCATGCCTAATTCTCTCCTAATCAGGCAAAATCTATCCTCACTCATTGGTTTAGTAAAGATGTCAGTTAATTGGTAGTGAGTATCTACAAAGTCCAATTTAGTATCACTATTACGTACATGATCTCTTACAAAATGATATCTTATCTTAATATGCTTAGTTCTTGAATGTTGAATTGGGTTATTGGTTAGCCAAATGGCACTAGTGTTATCACACCTAATAGGAATCTTTGTAATCTCCATGTTATAATCTTTAAGTTATTGCCTAATCTAAAGAACTTGTGCACAATAACTACTAGCCGCTTCATATTCCGCTTCGGTTGTAGATATAGACACTAATTTTGTTTGTTACTAGATTATGAAATTAATGCATTGCCTAGAAATTCATAAGTGCCAGATATACTCTTTCTATCTAGTAAGCTACCTGCATAATCTGCATCTAAATAACTAACTAACTCAATTAATGCATTTCTAGGATACCATAAACCTAAAGATGACGAACTGGCCAAGTATCTCAAAATTCTCTTAATAGCTAATAAATGTGACTATCTAGGACTAGATTAAAATCTAATATACAAACATTTCCTAAAAATAATGTATGATCTACTAGCAGCAAAATATAATAAATTGTCAATTATACCTCGATATTGAATAACATCTATTGGCTTTTCCTTTTCATTTTTGTCCAACTTTGTGGTGATGGTCATTGGTGTGTCTAATGGTTTTGTTTGACTCATTCTAAATCGCTTGAGTAGCTTTTTTATGTACTTTACTTGGTTGATGAAGATCCTAACCTTCATTTACTTGATTTGGAGTCCGAGAAAAAAATTTAATTCTCTTATCATACTCGTCTCGAATTCTCTACTCATATACTTTGTAAACTCTTGACATAAAATATTATTAGTAGCATTCAATATGATATCATCCACATAAATTAAACAATAAACAAATCATTCTTTTCTTTCTTTATAAACAAAGTAGTATCAAATTTTCCTTTAGTAAAGCTATCTTGAAAAAGAAAAAAACTTAACCTATCATACCAAGCTCTAGAAACTTTTTTAAAATCCTGCAAAGCTTTAGCAAGTTTGTAAACGTGCTCGGGTGCATCATGTTTTTCAAAACCTAGAGATTGCTCTACATATACCTCCTCTAAAATAAAACTAATTAATAAAGCTCTTTTAACATCTATTTGATAAATTTTAATAGCTAAAAGCAAGCAAAAGTCTAATAGCTTTTAATATTGCTATGAGTACAAAGGTCTCTTTATAATCAATCCCTTTTTCTTGTTTACACTCCTTTGCTACCAATCTAACTTTATTTCTCACAATTTGTCCATCTTCATTAAACTTATTTCTAAAGATCCACTTATACCAATAATTTGATGATCATTAGGTCTAGGTACTGAGGTTTATACCTTGTTTCTTTCAAATTAGTTCAACTTTTCATCCATGGTTAAAGTGGAACTCTCATCACTTAAGGCTTCATCTATGGTTTTAAGCTCTATGTTGGAAATGAATGCCATATGAGATAAATGTATAAGGGTTGATTTAGTTGATAATCCTCTTCTTATCTCACCTATGATTTGGTTGGAGGGATGGTCTTTCTTAAATCTCCACTCTCTAGGTAAGCTTTCATCTCTCCTAACCTCACTTGGTCCAATAATAGGCTTACACGGTGAAGGTTGGATATCTACGGTGTCTACTTGAAGTTATTTCAATCCTAAGTTCTCTATATGCTTACTTAAGTCTAAGTCATCATCACTAACACTCTTCTTGACACTAAAAGGATTAGATTCATCAAAAACATCATGCATTATCTCTTCAATTATTGTAGTCCTTTTGTTAAACACCATATAAGTTCTACTAGAAAAAGAATAGCTAACAAATATACCTTATTCTAATTTATCATCAAACTTACCCAAATTATCTCTAGTATTAAAAATAAAGCATTTATAACCAAACACTTTGAAATAACACACTTTTAGTTTCTTACTATACCAAAGTTTATATAAAGTTTTATATATGTAGGGCCATATGTAGACCTTATTAGATACAGGACATGTACATGCAATGGCTTCGGCCCAAAAATATTTAGGAACACAATATCATTCAACATGTTATAGCCATTTTTTTAAGGTTCTATTTTTCCTTTCAATAAATCTATTTGTTGAGAAGTTCCAGCAAATGAAAAGTTCTGAAAAATGTCATTTTCTTCTCAACATGCATCAAAAAATTTATTTTCAAATTCTCTACCATGATCATCTCTAATTGAATTAATCATGCAGCCTTCTAATTGAACTCTTTTTGAAATTTATAGAAAGATTTAAAGCATCCATCCTTACTAGCAATAAACATTACCCAAGTAAATGTATTATAATCATCAACAATCACATACAGATACAATTTACCACCCAAACTTACAATTATATATGGTCCAAACAAGTCCATATGCAATAATTCTAAAGGTCTAGAAGTTGTTACTAAAATTTTCTTCTTAAATTAAACCTTAGTTTTCTTGCCCATTTGACATGCATCATAAATCTTGTCTTTTCCATACTTTATTCTTGGCAAACCATTTACTAGCTCCTTGTTGTAAATATTTGAGATGTGTGTCATGCTAGCATGACCTAATCCCTTATTCCACATCTAAGCATCCTCATTCATTGAAATTAAACATTCAACATTTTGGTTAGAGAGATCATTCAAATCAATAGTATAGATATTTCTTACTCTCGTATCAACAAAAAACAATGCAATTATTAGTAAATTTAGAAACGAAGCAAGATTTACCTTCAAAGGAGAATTTGAAACCTTTATCATATAGCTGACTTACACTTAATAAATTATGCTTTAACCATGCTACTAAAAGTACGGTATCAATAGTTGTGTTGTTCTTATTGATTTTACCATTGCCAATTATCTTACTTTTGACATTTTTTCCATAAGTGGCACGATCACCATCTTTGTCTTTGAAAGAAACAAATTGAGAAGCATTTCCCGTCAGATGCCTAGAATAACCACTGTCTACATATCAAGTGCTCCTCTTGAATTCCTATAAAACAAATAAGATCATTTCATTTTAGATACCCATATTAATTTGGATCCTTGGGGGTTAGATACCTTTCTAGTTCATAAAGCCTTTAGCAAACTAAAAGGCCTAGATAATTTATCAAAATAAAATCTCCAAATGACCAAACCTACCATAATAATCACAAACATATGTAACTTTGTGAAAATGCATGTTTGGTCTAAAATTGTTCCTATATACAAATTTTGATGCATTTTCCAAAATTTCTTCTTTGTTGAAATATTAAATTAACATGAGTTTAAGAAACATTTCTTGATGCATAAGCATGAATAGCATATGCATATGAGTGTGTAGGTTGAATATACATAGATTGTGGGCTAAATGAATTATGTAGTGAATTTTCATTTGTGAAGAAACTATGTCTTTTGTTAGGGGCATGCACATTTCTCTTAGATGTAGATTTTGAAGCATACATAAAAGCATGATGAATGTTCTTAGATTAAGTTCTAGAAGATGACGCATTATTATCAAAAGATGACTTAAGAACATACTCTTCATCTAAACTTTTTCCCTTTACAAAAATAGTCTTGGCTTTAGGTGATTAACTTTCTTAAATAAAACCTAATACACACCTATCATTAGAAGCCTTTTAGACTCCTAGCATGTTTTCTAATTTTTCTTTTCCGTTTGTGAACTTTTCTAATGATTCTTTAAGATATTTTACCTTATTCTGTAAGTAATCATTTTCATCCGTCATCTTCTTTCTATCATCATCAAATTCCAAACTTTTAGATTCCAAAGCATGCAATTCATTCTTCACCTTCTCATTTTCTACTCTAAAATCATTAATCAACTTCATGCATTCCTTATATTTAGATGATAATTTCCTCCTTCTCAAGGTAGCAGATTCTAAAACTTTTACCAATTCTTCGTAACTCAAAACAACTTCAATATTCTCATTCACATCATTATTAGAATGAAAAAAGATGGTACCTCATCATCCAAGGCCATGAGACAAAACTTGAGGCTTTCATATTCATATTTTTCGCTTTCCTCTTAGTTTTTGGTCTCCCACAAGACCTTCAAGGCTTTCTTTCCCTTGTTGTCCTTCTTCTCCCTCCTTTCGTTCTTGCTACTTCTTTCATCTTTTCATCCTCCTAAAGGAGTGAGCAATGGCTCTTCAAGTGTCCTAATTTCTTATATTCAAAATAAACAACATTAGTGGACTTTCTCCTATAATCATACTTACCTTGATCTCTTTCCTTTGAGTGTGCCTTA
>JAOXYD010000608.1:0-15736 GCA_028565735.1 Pinacopodium congolense | reverse complement strand
CAGTTTATTAATTCTTGAACCTATTTCTTAAACAAAGTAAAACCCAAATTAAGTGGTGACTAAACTCAATCCTTGTGAGATTGATATCCATTCTTTATTATAAGTTATGACCTGTATACTTGCAGTTTTGAGCGTAAAACTAGTAGTTTGTTTTGGGAACAAATAATTTTATACTGTGCTTTGGGTATGGAAGGATAAATAGGATCTTTATGTGCAAAATTTCATATGATATTTGGCATACATTGGAAAACACTCACGAAAGCACAAATCAAGTGAAAGAAACTAAAATAAGCATGTTTACTCATGATTACGAACTTTTTTGAATATTGCATGATGACAACATTTCTACCATGCATGTACAGTTTAATAATATCATAAGCACTTTAAAAGATGAACGTAATACCTATTCTATTGTTAAGGTTGTTAGGAAAATTCTTATATCCCTACCAAAGTCATGAGAAGCAAAGTTGACAACAATTCAAGAAGCTAAAAATCTCAATGTACTTCCTCTCAATGAGGTTATTGGTTGATTGTTGACATATGAGATAAGGATGATGAATATTCAAGAAGAACAAGACACGCCGAAAAAGAAGAATGTAACATTTAAAGCGTCTAAAAAGAAGAAAATTGAAAATGAAGAATCATTGGTCGAAAGTGAGAATGAGGAACTCGTTCTTATCACAAGAAGATTGAAGAAATGCATCAACGCATTAAAAAGGTACGTCTTTCTCTAAAAATAAATTATCTAACATAACTTGCTTTGAATGTAGTGAAAAAGGCCACTTAAGATCGCAATGCCCACACCTATAAGAAGAAGTAGAAAAATAAAAAAAGAATGAAAAGAAGGCATTGAATAAGGAAAAGAGGGACTCCAAGAAAAAGAAAGTACTAAAAGCTGTTTAGTCTGAGTCAAGCGATTTTGAAGGAGAGGAAGTAGCCAACATATGCTTCATGGTACACAAAGAGATATGTCCCTCTCTTAGTGAAAATGAATATGAAGGTAATTATTCTTGTGATGAAGTATTAGAACATATAGAAGAACTAACCAAAAAAAAAAAAAGAATTGCATGATAGACACAAAAAAACCTTAGAAGAGTTAGATGTATGCAAATTGAAAAATGAAAATCATAAGAAAGACATGATATTAGTTGGCAAAGATAATAATGAACTAGTTAACAAAAACAGGACATTAAAGAAAGAAATTGAATCCCTTGAAAAATTTAACAAAGTAAAGAAAAAAGTAGAAATTTTTTTAAATATTCAGAAATTTAAAAACGATAAATATGGACTAGGATATAACAATAAAACCTCTATTAAAAACACTATTTTCGTTAAGGGAAAGAACCTAGAAAATGAATCCTCACTTAAAATTGTTCATAATGCATCTAATAGACCCCAATCTAGACATCATGCTTTCATATATACCCCAAATCCTAAAATATTTTCTTAAAGAAAAGTAAATGATAGAAAATCGTTTGGTCAATATAGAAAGTATTTCAAAGAGCTCACAATGATTTTAGACCAAGAAATTCCTATAGAGTTTACACTCCTTTATTTTTCTTCTATTGTAAATGCCAAGGACACATCTCACATTTTGATTATGATCATTCGAATAACCTGTCTAATAAATATAGGATGTATAATACTTAAAAAACCAAAATAATTTGGATTTCAAAAGTTAGATAAACATCTTTAAATACAGGCTAGCTTTTATGTTTATGAATGAAAATTTCATATATGAAGGTTATAGTTTTGAGTTCAATAGATTGAACATAAACATTCGTTGACCTAACATAGTTCGGTCGACTAATAGGTGTGATCTGGTTAACGAATAGGCCGTTGATTCCCAATTCTTCATCTTTTTGTAAATCGACTTAATATTCATGTTAGGATTGTTATGGCATTAAGAGGGGTTGAATTAGGCTTTAAAAATCTTACAATAAAATAAACACAAATAAAATAAACACAAAAGGATATATGTGAAAGCTTAAGAGATGATGCAAAATCACTCAACCAAACAAATAATGTAATTGCGGAAAAATAAAGAGTTAGAGAGGAAAGAAAGACACTGGATTTATTTTGCTTCGGAGCTATCCACTTACTCTTATTCTAGCCCTCAACACCACTGTTAAGATTTGGTTCTTATTGCAACTTCAACAAGTATATATCGTTCAATTACAATCCTTTTTCATGGGTTAAAAAAGAACCTTTCACTCACTTCTTTTTCCTATGCTCAAGAATAACCTCTCAAGTTCTCATGATAATAATATAATGAAAACATATTTACTCGTTTCCACTTAGTAAAGAAAAAGAGTCTTCTAAAAGAATGATACACATAAGAAAATATGTAAAAGCCTTCATGCAAAATCACATAAAAGAGTAAATGAAATGGTACTCTTTAAAGTTACACACACACTTGATAGAACAAAGTAGCTCTTTCAAAAACACTTTAGAAAAATACTTCATAAGTCACTTCTTCAAAAATTGAATAAAATTTTGATAAGGCTTTTGTATGACAACTGTGAAAACACGTTTCGCTCTCATAAATGCTTTTTTCAAAACACTGTAAGAAATATCTTATTTATAACACCGTAAAAATTATGATATTATGCATTAAATGCGCAATATACTCCAACAAATTATGTCATATTCTTCTCATAATTTGTACATAATATCACATTCTTCTTAACAATTGTAACATAATATCATATTCTTCTCTCCATTTTTGGAATCACTAAAAGGTTATGGCCAAATGTCAAACATCAACTAATAAGTCACATGTATAAGTAAAAGAGGACAATTTTGAACAAAAGTAAATGCCAAATGCCTTTATAAGGAGTCAATATCATAAACCATTAAAAAATTCCATAAAAATGAATAGTAATATGTCAAAACAATTAGAAGCATAAAAAAAATCCTTTAAGAATTTGAAGGAAATTGTTGATAGTTGTGCTTTAGTCCTTATTTTTCTAAGCGTCTAGTTTGTAAGTTACTTATTCTTGATGTGTTTAGGATTAAAATTGTTACTTTTTTAGTGTTTTTATTGGTGTTTTATGCCTTAACATTTAATTGTTGATTTTAGGTGAAAATTGAATTTTATTGGCGTATTTATTTATTGTGTAAGATGAATTAGAGTTGGGAATGAAAGTTGGAATGAAAAAGAAAAACTAAAAAGAAAAAACGCTTGAGGAAGGAAGGAAACCATAGCAATTAGCTTTCAAGCCTTGTAAAGTCATGCTTCCTAAGGAAGCCAAAGGCCAAAGCTTTCCAAAACTTCCCATTGTTCTCAGGGGAGAGCTACATGGAGAAGTAAGGAGTAAACCATGCCGAAGCTAGGAGATTCATGCAACCCGAGGAGTCCAAGTTAGGAGGTCAAGGCTCCTGACCTTCCCAAGAGAGAGACCTTTCCATGTTTTAAAATAAAATGACGAGAGAGAGCCTTAAACATCAAAGCATCAAAAACCTATTTAAAGGTTAGCTCAAAACGACCCAACACCAAGACATTCAATGCCTCCCGCCAAGACATTTAAAATGGACAGGAAACCTAGAATAAAAAGAAGAGAAGAATAAGCAGCTAAGCCACCTTTCGGGAGAACAAGAGAGCAAGCCACCACCTTCCAAGACGCGTCCTCTCCACCAAAGCTCAAGCTCAAGCTCAAGCTTTAAGGTCTTGGGTTCAAGTCATCAAAGGCTCCACCAACATCCATTTTTTCATATTTCTAGATACAAAAGGGAAGACAACCATTAGTGTATTTATTTTATTTTTATTTTTCCAATTATATTTTATTTTTTGGAGAATATGGATATGGATGAACTTATTTCTATTATGAGTGGCTAAAGTGTTTTTAGGGTTTTTTTGAACTATTTATGAACTCCGATTTTTGATTTAATATTATAAATGTTTATGTTATTTATTGACCATAAAACCTTGCAATAAATCAAGAGAATGAGCTTGGTAATCTGTGTTACATATACAACGAGAATTAGTATTTAATAGACCTATAGATGACAAGTTATTGATTTATTAGGAAAAATTTTCAATAGATTGATATCCTACCTTTAGGATTGTTTCGTATATACTTTAATTTTTAGGAAAGGCTTTACATATTGAGAGATCCCAAAGTTAATCCTAATTTATTTAACCCGTGATATTTAGTTACACCTTAAGAGAGGGTAGTTAAAATATTAGAAAATCTTAAGCCAAGCATAAATTGAATCAATTAAACTAGAGGGAAATAAATAAGAATAATGACAAATATTATTCTTTAATCTTGCTTCTCCAAGTTTTAGTTTACAGTTTTGGCATTGATTACATTGCTTGCTTTTACCTTTTAGTTTGTTTTCATTTTACTTATCTTTTTACAATTGTTTGAGTTGGTTTCTTGAACAAAGTACGGCCTGAATTGAGTGGTGACTAACTATCATTCATGTGGGATCAATATCTACTTTTTAACTATAAGTAACGACCCATATACTTGTTGTTTTGAGCGTAAAACTAAGTTTGGTTTTGTAATCAATAGATGTGAAGGAAGCTAGGAGAGAATCTCATGTAATAAGGTGTTTTGCTCACAAAGTATAGTAGAATGCTCTTGAAGCTTGGTGGAATGCTCATCAAGCTAATGCCTCACATGAGTAAGCTCGTAATGGATGAAGGCGATCTTGAACTTTGAAGAGATGGGTGGAGGACTCGTAGAGGTGTGATAAATAGGTATAGAGATGCCCTCATCATTAGCTAAAGGGAGGGGTACTGCTTGACTCTGAATAGGCCCAGTATCACTACGTAGCTCTGTACCTACATCATGAAGTGCATAGTTGCCAATAAAAACTAGAATTATAGGGGTAGAGGGATCCTCATAATGTATAGGAGTGACAGAGTGCCGATCTTAATGACGAGGTCAAGTAATATGACCATTAACAATTTGAAATCTCATGCACTTTAAGGAATTTTGATCAAAAAAGGAATATTACTCAAAGTCATCTTCTATTGGAGGAATGTGAAAATAAGCATGGGGAATATGTTGGCCCCTTTTCTTGTCTTAGGCAAAATGGATCACATTATGTAAGATGAAATCACCTAATTGGACTCTCTCACCAAGCATTAGGGTAGAAAAAAAGCAAAGGTCATCATATCTTAGGTCATTGTAATGACGACTAGTAGAGAGAAAGTTATATTTGATCAAACGGTAATGGAATTTTAGTATGACACTCAAAAGTTATATTTGTGTTTCCAGTAATTCCTTCCTCACTTTTTAACTCAAAGATGGTTTTAACTCTCTTGGTTATAAAATGAGTGGCATCAAATTTTGACATACAGTCATAATGGGAGAACACAAGAGGAATAAGAATAACAAGAATGTTGCTTAAGATGTCTCTAGATAGGAGAATAATGACATTACCTACTTTGGAGAAGATGATATATCCATCACTCTTCTTTTACATTTTCTAAGGTTACAGTATAATAGTTTTACAATGTTAGGACAAGTGTCAGTTGAAAGAGTGAGAAGAGGCTCCCACCCTTGATCAAGGAAAAACTGGATAAGTCCATGTTCTTTAAAGAAATCTAACTAGGAAGGGTTAATACTACGATTATCCGAGAACTTCCTAGAGGCATAATCTTGGAATTGGTCTGAATTTACATCTAGGTAATCACGATCTTGACTAAGTTGGGATCTCCTACCTCTAGCAGTACTACCACCTTGAGTCCTAACCATGGTTGAAATACACCTAAGATAGCTCTTAGAGTGGATAACGTGCATAAGAAATACCAATTGTTGTAGTCAATAGTATAACCTGAAGGAGAGGAAGTCAACAATGACTAAAAGGTTTGAAGGTTTCAAAGCCTAAGAAAAATCCTAAATGCACGCATGATATGCATAAGTGAAACGACTTACTAAAAACCACTTTCTAAGATTTGAAAGTAAATTAAAAAAAACTGAGTCTTAATCACAATACATTCAAATGAAGAATTAATCAAAATGAATTTTAATTTCAAAATAGTTAAAAGGGAAGCCCTTTTTAGGAGATGACTTTAAAGAGAGGAATTTACAAAAAAACTTTAATTAAGATTTATAATTAAAGAATACTTTATTTTCTAGAAATCAAATAGTTTAACTTTTAAAAATGCATAAACCCTAAACATAATTCCTAAAAATTGGGGAAAATATGTGATTTAGGTAATTTAGTGAACTTGATTGAACTAAAATCTTAAATAAGTATTTAAATGAATTTCAAAGACTTTAATTTTATTAAAACTTAATAATTTAACCATAGATTCAAATAAACCCTAAATTATAAATATGAAATTAGGGAAAAACAGGATTAAATAAAACACATAACTGCACACAACCCATAGAAAAACATCTAAGTAAAGTTTAAACGGATCAATTTTAAGAAAATCACCAAAATTAAGAAGAAATTCATATAAAATCACAAAATCTAAAATTTTGGGAAAATCAAAATTGAGCATGCACTTATGCAAATAGATGTTCTACAACCCTTATTATGCTTCTAATTACAAGAAGTTATAACTAACTCAGGCTAATTTCTCAATTCAATCTAAAAATCCCAATTCTAAAACTCTAGAGTTCTAAAAGTCTTAAATTGAAGCAATCTAAGAACAATTAAAGGTAAAAAAGGGAGGGCTTTTGTTTAGAGGATTACCAAGAGTAGGGGGAAGTTTTGACATTGCCTAAAAGTTGTTAGAGGTGAAAAAACAAAGAGGAGATGCGACGGAGGTAGAGGAGAGATGAGGTCGAAGCTTTTTCAGGGGATAAATGGTGGAGGAAGGTCATGCAAGCCTTTGAGAGCCAAACTTTAGTGCTTTGGAGGCTAAAAAATGCAAGAAATGCGTAGGAGAAGCTTAGGGAGATGTCTGAGATGGCCAATAAGGGGAGACAAAAAAGCGAGAGGGAGGGCGATAAGAGAAAAAAAGGGGAGGAGCATAACTGGAACTTAAAAATATGACATTTTTTTCAAGGGATAAAATAATGGAGGAAGGTCGTGTAAACCTCTGAGACTTTAGTTCTTTAGAGGCAAAAAAATGCAAGAAATTCATCAAAGAAGCTTAGGAAGACATCGGAGATGACCGACAAGGGGAGACAAAAGAGAGGGAGGGAGGCAGGGCAATAAGAGAAAAAAAAGGGGAGGAGCATAACAAGAACTTAAAAATATCACATTTTATGTATTGGTCAACTGAATAACTTAGGTTAGTTCACTAATATTCATTCGATCGACCAAGTAGACACATATGTAGGAAAAAAATTTCGACTAGATAAAAACAAAATATATACTCATATATATATATATATTTAGAAAATTGGTACCTTTTTTAAAAGATTGTTCTCCATTTTTATTGATCTTCTACTTGGTTCAATAATGACGATTTCTTTTCACTCTTGAAGGTACCTACATAGACAAAGATTTAACAAACTTTTAGTACTCATATCATCTTGGGTCCATGAGTGTTAGTTTTGTATCTTTCGTGACTAAATGAAAATTCATTCGCATTTCTTAAACAATCGTAATAGAAATATCGAACATGTCTATGTCTTTTACTATAAATGTAAAATAATATAGTGAAACATCTATATTTATTCCTTGGTCTATAATAGAATGTTTGATGAAATTTATGCCTTAATTGAGTGAAGGTTTTAGTATCATTGAATCGACATTGAGAAATTTTTTTTGGTCTTAATGTATACATGAATGCATGATGCCTAGAGTGAATTCTAGTTGATGATGCATTTTGAATAGCTTTAGGACATTCATATTTTAAATTCTTTCCATTTACAAAAATGGTTTTACTAGTTGCTGCTCCATTAATATAGTCTAAGCCATGGTTGTTATTTCCCATTTTCTGAATACTTAACATGGTTTATAGTTTTTCTTTACCTTTTGTAAATTTCAATAATGGTTCTTTAAGTTTTCAACTTCTTTCTTTAAGGCCATATTTTCATTCAATTGTTCATCATTATCTTTGGTTATTACATCTAATTCCTTTCTAAGTTTGCGATTTTCTAATTTATACTCATCTATTGCTTTAATGGATTCCAAATTTTTATTATGCAAGGCCTTATTTTTCTTTCCTAAATCTCCTTCAAAGTCTAATAGTTCTTCATATGTGTATTCAAATTTAACTTCATCATTTGAGTTAGGGACACTTACCTCATTATGAGTTACGAAACATATGTTTGTGATTTCTTCTCTTTTGGATTCACTTAACTCACTCCATGCTACTTTTAATGATTTCTCCTTGTCATTTTTCTTTTCCTTCTTGTCCTTCTTTTCTTCCTTTTCATCTTCTTGAAGATGCGGGCAATGCCACATCAAATGCCCTTTTTTACCACACTCAAAATATGTTATATTAGATAATTTTGTTTTAGAGTGCTTACCTTCCTTTTTGTAGATTGGAGATTTTCTTTAAATGAGCTTCCTTAAGCCTCTTATAATTAATGCAAAGGATTCTTCTTCACCACTTCTATAAGATGATTCTTCATTCTTGCTTTCATCCTTCTTTTTTACGTTAAAGGTGGCATTTTTTGTGTGTGTAGTTTCTTCTTGTGTGTTTTTTGGTACCATTTCATGAATAAGTAATGAACCAACCAATTCTTTGAGTGACAGAATGTTGAGATCCTTTGCTTCTTGTATTGCAATCACTTTATATTCCCAAGACTTTAGTAGAGACCTCAAGATTTTCCTAGCAAGCTCAACATTAGAGTAGGTCTTAACTAGACCCTTTAAAGCACTAACAATATTGGTAAAGCAAGCATACATCAACGAAATATTTTCATCTTGTAAAACTTATTTCATCGAAGACTAAAGTTTGACGAGTAAGCATGCTAATTTTTGTTTCTTTTACTTGATTCGTGCTATGTAATTTAAAATGTACATCATATGTCATACACAGTGTCATATACTGAAATTTTATTAAAATTTTCAATGTTAAGGGCATAGAATAACATATGGATGGTTTTACTATTTAACGAAGCAAAACTCTTTTCTTCAACAATTAGTTCTTTATCATCCTTAATCACAAGCTCATTTCCTATAATTTTTGAAGGTAAGGTAGCCTTTTTTAAAACTAAAAGCTGTAAATCATTACTCTAACTTCTTAAATAGTGTCTCATCGTAGTTTTCCAATACAAGTAATTGTTCCCATCAAAATAAGTTACTTTATGTGTATTTCAACCTTCAAGACTAAAAGAAGAGGAAGCAAAGCTATGCGTCATGTGTGCCATATGATTTTTACTCACTAACTCGTTTGAATTAATATACTATGAGACTTACGCTCTAGCACCAATTGTTAGGTTTGTTATGGCACTAAGAAGGAGTGAATCAGGCTTTAAAGATCTTACAATAAAATAAACATAGAAGGATATATGCGAAAGGATAAGAGATGATGCAAAATCACCCAACCAAACAAATAATATAAGTGCAAAAAAATAAAAAGTTAAAGAGGAAAGAAAGACGTCATATTTATTATGGTTTGGAGCTATCCACTTGCTCCTATTCCAGTCCCCAATACCACTATTGAGATTTGGTTCTTATTACAACTTCAACAAGAATATACCATTCAATTAAAATCCTTTTTCACAGGTTAAAAAAGAACCTTTCACTCACTTCTTTTTCCTAGATTCAAGAATAACCCTTAAGTGCTCCTGATAACAATATAGTGAAAATAACTTTACTTGTTTCCACTTGGTAAAGAAAAAGAGGCTTCTAAAATAATGATGCACATAAGAAAATTTGTAAAAGCCTTCACACAAAATCATATAAAAGAGTAAACAAAATGGTACTCTTTAAATTCACACACACACTTGATAGAACAAAGGAGCCTTTTTAAAAACACTTTAAAAAGTACTTCATAAATCACTTCTCCAAAAACTAATTAAAATTTTGATAAGGCTTTTGTATGACACTTGTGAAAAACCTTTCACTCTCATATATGATTTTTTTCAAAACACTATAAAAATACCTTATTTATAACACTGCAGAAAGGCCCTATTTATACTGATATATTTCCCAATTATCCATTGTGCAGCGGTATTATATCCGTTGTCCAACGGGCAAAAGCCAACATTATAAAGATTAATGAATTTCTCCGTTGTGTAATATGGTGAATAATCTTTTTATGGTTCGGTCAATTGATAGGCCTTTGATATGTGTTTGGTCGACTGACCTAGCTCATTCGATTGACCTATATCAAAATAAAACTTAAACATCTGAGTGAGACCAATCTAAAGATAAAGTCAAACTAAACCAAACATATACTTAAGACATTTATACTAAACTCAATTATTTTACTCACCTAAAAAATTTCATATTAACTTATGAATTCCAAACATCAAGAGGAGACAAAAAAACATATAAACATCTTGATTAGGCACCTATATGCATATTCTAAAATATGTATGCATGAATGATCAATTATAAGACTTTTAAAGAACAAAAAAATAAATGAGTAAAATTTTCATTAAACATAAAAATAAAATTATTCTAAAGCTTTTTCTTCATATTTGAATCTTCATATGATTCTTCTATTTCCAACATTGAGAATCATTGAATGATAAAACTTAAGCTTTGTCCAACCTATCTTCCAATAAAATCAAAAGCACAAGCATTAGTAATATAATTTATTTTTTTATTACCAAAATAGGGTGGAACCATCTTTGGTTTAACAATTCACTTATGTTTTAACTTTTCGTAGCTGCAGCATAAAAAACCTTATGAAGCTTTATCTTTAACTCTTTATGCATAGTATTATTTTCTCTCAAATTTATAGATTAAAGGTTATTAATATTAAAATGATGAGTCAGATATATTGCTATCACTAAAGGACCCACCTAAAACTATTTCTTTATTTTGTAAGACATCAAAAGAAGAAACAAATGATATATGGATAGTGGATGCTCATGACATATGACTTGCAATCCCTTATAGTTTATCACTTTCAAAAGCAAGGATGAATGATTCGTCACTTTCAGTGACAATGGCAAGGGTAAGGTAATTGGCATTGGAAAAGTATGTAAAGATAACTATCCTTTAATCAATAATGTATTACTTGTTGATGGTTTAAAGCATAATATATTGAGTATAAATCAATTATATGATAAAAGTTATAAAGTTTGCTCTATAGGAGATGAATGTATTGTCTTTAAAATAGATGATGATAGTATTGTTTTCTTAGGAAAAAGAGAAGGAAACATTTATATTATTGATTTATATGGTGTAACTATCCTTGAAGGTAAATGTTTGATTTCCTTAAATAAGTACGCTTGGACTTGGTATTGACCACTTAGACATGCAAGCATGGATCTCCTATCAAAGCTAAACTCAAAACAACATGGTAAAGGATTTCTAAACATGAAGTATGAAAAAGATAAAATTTGTGGATCATGCCAAATGGCAAGGAAAGTAAGAAGCTTCTTTTAAAGAAAAAAATTGGTAACATCCTCGAGACCGCTTGAATTGCTCCATATGGCCTTATTTAGCCCTACTAGAGTAGCTAGCTTAAGAGGAAAATCATATACTTTTATTATTGATGATGAATGTAGTAAATTTACTTAGGTTTTATTTTCAAGTATAAAACATAAATTCTTTAAATCATTTTTTAGTTTTGTGAAGAAAATTCAAAATGAAAGATCTTTGTCTATTGCATCAATTAAAGGTGATCGTGGTAGAGAATTTGATAATGACATGATGGTGTTTCACATAACTTTTATGAACCTAAGACATCACAACAAAATGGTATAATAGAAATAAAGAATAGTTCTTTACAAAAAATGACTTGAACTATGATAAATGAGTATAATTTTCTTAAATATTTTTGGGTCGAAGCAATTGGATGTGCATGTCATGTTATCAATAGAAGGAACATTAGGCATAATCTAAACAAAACACCTTATGAAAATTTGAATGGTAAGAATTGAAAATTAGTCATTTTAAAGTTTTTTGTTGCAACTATTATATCTTTAATACAAAATATAGTTTGGGAAATTTTGACTCTAAAACAAATGAAGGAATTTTCTTAAGATACTCTTTATCTAGTAAAGCATATAAATTTTATAACAAGGTCACTCCTATTGTAGAAGAATCCATACATGTTGTATTTGATGAAACTAATTCTTTCCAAAGAATGAAAATGCTTGAGATTGATGATGTAGATTTATCTAAAGGCTTAGATAATCTCTCACTTAAAGACAAAGGATAGACATCTCAAGAGCCAATTATTGAACCAAGTGAAGAAAGGAGAAATTAAGAGCCACAAAGACAATGGAAATACAAAAAGGATCATCATTTCAACCAAATTATAGGTGATATCCACCAAAAGGTAACCACTCGCTCTCATTTTAATTTATCACATCTAGCCTTTATTTCAAAGATTGAACCTAGGACTATAGAAGAGCCTTTAAACGATGAAAATTGGATCTTAGCTATGAATGAGGAATCAAATCAATTTGAATGAAAAAAGTTTAGACTTTAGTATCGAGGCCTATAAATCATCTGATAATAGGTATTAAATGGGTATTTAAGAAAAAATTAGATGAACAAGGAAATATTGTTAGAAATAAAGCAAGATTAGTGGCTAAAGGGTATAACTAAGAAGAAGGAATAGACTATGATGAAACTTTTGCCCCCATAGCTAGATTAGAAACCATTAGACTTTTACTTGCATTTACATCTCATAGTGGTTTTAAATTGTTTCAAATGGATATTAAAAGTGCATTTTTAAATGGATTTATACAAGAAGAAGTTTATGTTGAGCAACCCTACAATTTTAAAAGACGATGCACCCGAACACATGCTAGATTAGAAACCATTAGACTTTTACTTGCATTTACATCTCATATTGGATTTAAATTTTTTCAAATGGATGTTAAAAGCTCATTTTTAAATGGTTTTATATAATAAGAAGTTTATGTTAAGCAACCCTACAGTTTAAAAAAAAGACGATGCACCCGAACACGTTTTTAAACTATCCAAAATTTTATATGGATTAAAATAAGCACTTAAAGCATGATATGATAGATTAAGTGCATTTTTACTTGAAAATGGTTTTAAAAAAGGAAAAGTAGACACAACTTTGTTTATTAAGAAGGATAAAAATGATTTGTTAATTGTTAAAATCTATGTAGATGATATCATTATTGGTGCTACTGATGAACTTTTGTATAAAGAATTTACTAAATTTATTAGTAGGGAGTTTCAGATAAGCATGATGGGAGAATTAAATTTCTTTCTCAGGCTCTAAGTAAAGCAAATGAAGGATGACGTCTTCATAAACTAATTGAAGTACAAAAGAGAGCTACTCAACCATTTTGTCATGGATTAAACGAAGCCTTTGGGCACTCTAATGAGCACATCCATAAAATTGAATAAGGATGAAGATGTTAAAGAAGTGTACATAAAGCAATATTGAGGTATGATCAGCAGTTTGCTATATTTAATTGCTAGTCGATTTGATGTTATGTTTAGTGTCTGTTTATGGGCGCACTTTCAAAATTCTCCTTAAGAATCTCATTTATTAGCCGTTAAACTTATTTGGCAATATTTATGTGGTACATTGAATTTAAGACTTTGGTATCCTAGGAATGCATGTTTGGATTTGGTTATTTATTTTGATGCTGATTATACAAGAAATTTACTAGATAGGAAAAGTACATCCGGTGTATGTTATTTCTTACGCAATGCACTAGTTTCATGGTTTTATAGAAAATAGAATTCTATTTCTTTGTCTACTACAGAAGCCAAATATATAGTCGTCGGTTGTTGTTACTCTCAAGTATTATGATTTAGATAACAACTTAGAGACTATGATTTGAATCTTCATAAAATTCCCATACGATGTAATAATACTAGTACTACTTGTTTGACCAAGAACCTCATTCAAAATTGTAAGACTAAGCATATTGAAATTCATTATTATTTTATTAGAGATCATGTTTAAAATGGAGATATAAAATTTGAGTTTATTGATACCTTACATCAATTAATGGATATTTTCACTAAACCTTCATGTGAAGATCAATTTTGTATGTTTAGAAGATAAATTGGCATCATTGATGGATATTCACTATAATATCTTATGCCTTTTATATTGATTCCCAAAAGGAGAAAAAGATGTGATATTATCTTCTCTTTTTTTACCTTATGCATAAATTAAGGGGGAGATGGTTATCTTGAATTCTTGTTTGATTTAAGGGAGTCGTGATCATGTTGGTTGTTTGTTTTAATATGACATGGTTTTGTCATCACAAAAAGGGGGAGATTGTTGAACTAAAGGAGGTTTCACCTTATTTTGATGATGAAAAAATATCTTTATTACTAATGTCTTTGATTAAGTGTATTGTAAGGATAGGTATTTTAAAATGAAATTTAAAGTACCTTGGATAAAATTCTTGGAGTTTATCAAGTGTTGAAGAGGGCTACGTGAAGCAAAGACTTTGATAATTATTGGCATTTAAAGAAGATCGATCAACTGAATGAGCATCAATTGACCAAATGAAGTAGGTAAAGCTATTGGTCGACCATATCCTGGTACCGATTAACTGAATGAGCAAAAACAAAAGGTCAAGCAACCAAACATTAACTATTGGTCGATTGAATGAGAAGATTACATAGTAAAAGATTAGGAATGGTCATATTTTGCAATGGTAAGCCTTAAAAAAGAAGATGAATGTTATAGATATTGTGCAATGACTAATTGATCCTAATTAGCACTATAAATTGGTGGATTAGAATGAGAAAAATAATCAATGATTTACACTGAGAAAATCTAAGTCATTTTGTGTGTATTGATAAGTGTTTTGAGCATCTTATTGTCTTTTGTATGAAGTCAAGTCTTGTGAGGCAGGTTATTATGCTACCATTGAGCATTGAGTCCCTTTTATCACTAAGGTTTTATACTTGTAAGGTTATTCTTAAGTCTTCAAAAAGAACGTGACAAAATTATTCTTTAGCCTTAGAAAAAGAGTAAGGAGGGTTATCCTTGAGCCTTAAAAGGAGTTTGTAAGTTGTAATATTGTAATTTTTCATTTATATTTCGATCTTATTCTTAATCAATATTACAAACTTATTTCATCTTATTTGTGCATTTCAATATTTTTATCTAATCTTCGCAATTTAGTTAAAGTATTTTTAAGATTTGCATAAAATTTTTATCATCTAATTCACTCCCCCTCTTAGGTATCATATAAAACCAACATGAAGGTTGCTTATAGACGAAGTAGCGTTTCGTAGAGAAATAATGGCGATGCTTCTGAAAACACTATGTGATTATAGTTTCTAATAACATTAAACTCATATATCTTCGATAGTTGGTGTTTGAAGATTATTTGTTCAATTGACCTCTCAGCTCCGCATTAAATTTCGTGAGAAGTTTTGTAAGAGTAAGGTCTAGACTTGACAGATAGATGAGGTGGAAGAGTTAATGCAATCTTGTACAAGTTACATGTTAACCGATTCTGGTTTTATAAGCAAATATGTTTGCATTTTCCTTAAAGTCACCTTAGAAGCAACCCATTAACTTGTATAACATGATGAATACATGTCAACATTAGGCCAAGATGTAAAGACTATAATGACTTACTAGCGAGCCATTGTTTAGATCGTAAGTCGGTATGATGGCATGATGATCAAATATCTTGTTCAATCTCGATTAGGGGGGAGTTGATAAACTTGAATTTTATCACATATTTGTCTCTATTTCAAGTCAAATTGTTGTATAACTGCTTACATT
>JAOXYD010000577.1:0-15739 GCA_028565735.1 Pinacopodium congolense | reverse complement strand
ACTACTCTGATGCCAATTATAAAGCCCATGGCACCTAAGACAAGAGGCGAATTGGGTGCTCAAATTTTTTTTTCTAAACTATGTCCTAAACTACTTAAACCAATATTCAACCTATATGGAATGTTATGCAATTTAATGTATCTAAATAAACTTCAAGAAATTATTAATAAATCATAATAAGCATAAACTTAAAGAGTAAAGGGAAAGAAGGATATACCAAGATTTTTATAGAGGTTTGGTTAACCAACCTTGGCTTTTGTTAGATTTTTCATTGTGGAAAATCTTCTTTAGGGTGAGGAGGAATTCTTACAACAATCTTCTTTCCAAAAGGGGGTTAAAGAGCAACCAAAATATCTTGTTTAAGGGTGAAGAGTAACTCAAACATAATATTCTTTCAAATGGGTAAAAAGGAACCCAATACAAAATCTTTTACTAAAAGCCAATCTCAACAATTTTAACCCAAAAAAACAAGCCTCAAAATGAGGCTCTCTATTCTCAAAACACTTCCCCACGTAAGGCTTGATTAAAATCAAAACTCAAAGAGCTCAACAATTGATGCAACAAATGCATATATAAATCAATCTTATCTCTAATGCTCATTTAACAATATAAACATCATAAATTCTCATTCAAAAACTAAAACAATCTCAATATGCTTTTTGAAAGGTGAAGAGGAACCTTTGACCAATTTTTTTCAAGGTAAAGAGGAACAAATATAATAAATACCATCACAACCAAATGAAATCCCTTTAAAGCCAAAAAAAAAAAACATGCCTTTAATGGTGACTCACTTAAATAAGATGTTTCTAATGCTTTTAAGGATGAAAAAATATGAATGATAAATCTCTTAAAAGCTTATTAAACCAAACAATAATGGATTGAAAACAACTAAATTGAAATTAAAGCTTGAAAGGTAAATAGTGAGAAATGGAAACTTAAAAACACATGAAGCTTGATGTTGATCACTTTCTATTGTCAATACTCTCACAAACTTGCGTAAAGATTATTTCAAACCACTTAGCGATCTTATTTTTTAGTTTTTGGAAACATAATTGGTAGTTAGTTGCATTTACTAGCTATTGGAAGTGAAAAATCCGTTAAAAACTAAAAGAAAAACTAGTTATTACATTTGAAACACACAAACTAGTCAACTTATGGCAATGTTCGACCAATCTATCCTATTGATTGACTAATTTTCAGCCACTAGTTGACCAGTTACCTAGAAAACCAAATTCCAACTTCACTTAATTGATAAAAAAATCCTAACAATATTTCAATTAAATTCTTTCACTATTGATTTAATTCAAACAAGTTATAAAACATTTCCTAAGTGAATTTGAACAAAAAGAAACGGTAATTGAGATAAAAAACAAAAATTCTCTTATTTTAGATCAATTTAGAAAAACGTTGAAAGTTTCCATTTCAAGCCATTTTCAAGCTATCCATAAAAATGAAAAAGATTTTTCTTTTGCTTTAAAAAATAATTCATAAAATTTTAAAAAAAATTTATAGGGCTATTTCAATTGCTAATATATTTCAATTCACTTCAATCATAAAGTTAGTTTTGGTTATAAAACATTTCATTTTAATCACTTCGAAACTTTTTAACTTTCTAAACCTTTCCTAAATTTTTCAAAAGCATTCTTTTGACTCCAAAACAATTCATACAAGTTCTAATTCACTTTTAGAATGATTTTAGACACCAAGACATTTCAATTAAATTTAAAATCAAAATATGACATAGTTATGGAAATTTAAACACTTGAAAACTATTTCAGAAAACATATTAAAGTTTTAAAACTTTAATAAGTACTTTAAAACCAAAATTCATAGAAACACTTGACTTAAACAATTTTAACAACACTTAAATAAACTTAAATTGATTCAAACATCATTTTAAAACACTTTGAAAGTTAAAAGGATTTGTTTTAAATAACTGACACAATTTTCTTTTGATTAAAAAACTTTAGACTAACGTGAAATTTTAAACTAATTGCTATTATGAAAATGCCACAAAATAACTAAACTTTAAAACTTGACTAAATCTCTAAATGCAAAACGATTATCTAAACGTGAGCAATTTCAAGCATTGAGAAAGATCAAGAAAAGTTTATAACAAAAATACGTAACGAAATCGAATTGGGTGGTTTAATACTTAACAAGATCAAATAATTTAATCAATTAACATTTAACTCAATTTTAATTCAAAACCAACAATACGACAGTGTACTGATTAAGAAGTAATATAATATAGAATTTTTTAAAACTCTGAGTGTCCAACCCATGGGGAATCAGGTGACTACTAAGCAATCAGATTGCAATTATCTAGGGAGCTCAAGATTGCTAATAAATTAAAGGGTTAGCTTACTAAATTAACCTAAAGAAAATTGAACTAACCTAAAAGCTTCTAACATTACTATGGATTCCAAGTTGAATCAAGAATAACCAAATTGATCAACTTGCTAAGAGTTAGACATTTAATTTAAAAAAATCCTAAAAGGTTGATCACTGTTACATTTATTATCCTAAAAAAATAGAAGGAATCATTACATAATTTAACCTAAAATAATCTCATATCACGTAAAGAATACATTCCAACTTGTTATTCATGTTAAGGAATTCAATATTCTACTTAAAACCTCAACAATCCATTTTACGAGAAATATATCTAAAATATGATAGAGTTCTTCTTATAAAATGGACATCCTCTTTTTAAAGAAGGGTTATTTTTACAATGAATAATATGCTTTTATAAACATCATCAATCAAAGCTCTAGATTTGCCACCCATAGTAGCTTGTGGCCTGGAGCAATAGTAATCTACACATCTACCCAAAAATCCAATGGCACTAGTCTCATGTTAAAACTCCTGGTTTATGAAAATTAAAGCTTTAAAGCTTAAAAGAGATCCATTTTCATTCACGAGCAAAATGAGCTGATCACCGTGAAATCTGCCTTTTTTTTTAGGGTTATTAGACATGATGGTGATATTGATTTTGCTAAAAATGATTAAAAAATAAAGAACAATAACTTACCTAAAATTATTGAAACATTCAATTTTGATTTTTCCCAATTTAGTTTGTTTTTATGAAACAATTTTTAAAAAATTTTAGAGCATCTTAAAAGGTTTCTGTAGATTACTAGATTGCTGGAAATAGTTGTCGAACAACGAAGTTATGATCACTAAAATTTGTACGTAAATAGTGACCTTTATGGAGAAAGTTAAGGGATAAAAATGAAACTTAAACTTTTCTTACGAATACATATAAATATATAAGGGTTTTCTCTCTGTTGGCCCCTTATGATTAATTAACAAAAATTTAAGTCATTACCTTAAGTATACTAAGATGATTTATATCTTTCGTAAGCCTATCTCATCCACTTTAATGGTTTTAGACTTGGTCATATTCTACAATTCAAATTCTAGATATAGATTAAGAACTTAAAACTACTTTGCCCTTTCAAACCTTTAAAACTCCTCTTTAATCTTTTCCTAAGCCTCCTAAGTTATAGTCCTTATAGAGATTTCCATAAATACTGAAGCATGTATGTCAGCCAAATCTTTATGTTTTTCTTCTTTTTTCGTACTATCATTCTTCAATTGATTTATTATTTAATTTCGTTGAAGTTAAGGTGGATAAACTTTTTCCTCAACTACACCTTAAACATTCTAGACTCTTAAATGAACTTTTTTCTCAACTACCTAAAAAGTATCGTTTTTCCCCCATTAGATAATACAGTTATTGATGTAAGGAAATTCGTTGAAGTTATTTTAACAATAAAAGTTTGAAAGTATTAGGTTTCCTTTGAAAAATAAAGGGTGTTCTCACTTTTTTCTCTCATACATTCCTTAAAGATCTTTAAAACTTTGGTACCATGTAAAAGTTTTTAAATCTTATGATGTTTTATTCTCTAATACTCACTAAAAGTATAAAAATAAGGCGAAAAAGGAACAACAAAAGAGAAGTAATAAAGTGTGTTATTTTCTTTTTCATTGTACAAAAAACCTTATATACAAATGATGAAGTATAATACATGTTTAAAACATGATATGATGTGAAAACCTCACCAAATCATGGATAAAAGATGTAAAAAATCTAAAAGGCAACATAAGTAAGTTAATTCTCTCACGACAGTACAAAGAATTCAACTAATCCCATATTTAAGTCATTCAAACATAAATGACCTTCTCAATATTGAACTAACTTGTATGCTAATTAAAATGGTTGATTCTTTTCACCATAAAACTCACCAGAAGATAAAAATGTTACTGTCAAAGTTCATAGCTCATATAGTTTCACAAAGTAGATTCTTGTCAAAACAATCAATTTTAGGGAATGCTTATTTTCATGTTTCACATAAATACATCAACATTAACAAAAGAGCCTATTTTCAAAGGAACAGAAAAGAGTTTTAAAGTTATTAGAGTAGGACAACATAGAAGAAATGGGTATGCTGATTATGAAATATGCATACATATGTATGGTATAGGGCATCTTTTAGTTTCAGAGGCCATTCAAGGAATAGATTTATGAATTTTTGGACCAACATTCAATAGCTAGGTACTTGTATGCACCTACACTCATGTTTCATCATTCCTATAAGGATATGGATGATAGAAATTTAAACATGCTAGCTAGAAATTGCAACGAATCATCTCATTAGATGGTTGGAAAGGAAGATATGTGGCATGGAACAAGAATTACTTTGAGAAAGTAGTGACCAGTTAAATATTATTGTTTAGAAATCAAATTATACAAATCCACAAGAATCTTCCATCACGTCTAATCCACATGATTTGGATTTTATGTCTCGGCTCGAATAACCAGTTTATGGTTAATCTTGTTACCAATATCGATGCGTCTGATACTGGTGCTTACTGATAGACCCCTAAGTCCATGCAGCAGGATCATGAGAGTATTGGCGAGCCTTGGCTAATACTTAGCATGCAAGTCGGCACGAGGAAAGAGTGTTGACGAGAGAACAAAGTAAAGTCTCAAGAAACTTGTAAGTAGGAGACTAATACGACAAGTGTCGACGAAGATCTAGGGGTAGGCGAGATTTGACATGTGAAGAGCCTTCGAGGGAAGGTTAGCTAGATCACACGCATGAAGGAGGCATGCGAAAATACTATGGAAAACGTGGGCAAGTGGGATCAGAGTTGGAGGGAATTTTGGCAGAGTCTCGGACCTTGCAGGGATTGACTTGTCCTACACTTGTATGAATAGACCACGACTAACGGACTTGTTGTGGGTAAGCATTGGATCAGGCCAATGTGCTATGTGGGCTTCGGCAAGATCACACCGCATCTTCTACGGATATAGATTGTAGGGATATCTCGAATAATGTCCCGACAGATAGAGTTACAGTGGGACTAAACATCTGAGGATATCAGAGATCTTCGAGGATAAGGAAGAAGATTCCTAGTCAAATGTAAACTCCATTCTAGTTGTATTCTGTTATAGTTCTATCTTATCAGTTAAAGTCCTATTCAGATGGGGGTGCCATCTAATTAGCCACGTGATGTAATCTTGATAGACGTAGAACGTGATCTTAACATGATCTTAGGACGTGTAGTTCAGTTAGGATTTGGGTTGTAACTTGGCTTCCAAGCCAGAGGGCTTATATATAGCTCATTCGAATTTTGCTCTACTCATTTAATCAAAAAGAGCTTCCTTGTATTCTTTTAAGGTGAAGTAATATAAAGGTTGGCAGTTTTACTGTATCTCTCGTGTTCTTTGTTTCCTTTGTTTTCTTTTTGCTTTCATAAGCTTTATTACTTCGAGTATGCGAGAGAAACACTACGAGGGATGTTGAGGGCTGAGTCTTACTTAAGCGGACCTAAGTGAGATTGTCGTGTAAGGGTGTTGCGCTTGTCTTCAGTGAAACATAGAGTTCGAAGGAGACCTTTGTATAACCTGTTGCCAAGAGTTCAAAACTTAATTCTAAGCCAAACATATAAATTTTAGAGAAAATTAAAGCAGGAAAATTTAAGCTAATAAAAAGGATTGATAGATCAAGAGAATTTCTAGCAAATTTCATTGAAGTTTCAAGGATCAAGATATAATAAGAATTCAATCCCCTTAACTTCTTTGATTGTTTATTTATTTATTTATGAACCAAATTTTTTATAGGATCTAAATGGGATGAACTCTAGGATTGATAGTTTAATGTTTGATCAACTCCATTATTTGATTTCATATATTTAGAATGAGAAATAAAGTGTATAAATAGGTCAATCCATGAATAGAGAGGTATGAAGAGATTGCTAAAGATAGGATTATATAAGTTTATTGAGTTAGATTTAAACCTAACAAAAATAATAAAATCCGTAGATTGAAGTAGTGCATCTAATTGGTGTTTTAATTGAAAATAAATAGTAATTTATCAACTAAGAGTAGAAGAATTATATTACTCAAGATATATTATAATTAACTTAAGGGATTTATAGTATATGTTAATTTGATAAAGCATCAAACCAAGATTAACCATTGAACATATTGATTTCTTATGGGGATTTTATGTCTATTTCTTACTTTCATCAATTGCATTCTTAATCTAGTAAGTTGTTTTGGACTTATGATTTTAATTAGTTGTTTAGTTTTATTTTAATTATTAATTCAATTAATCAATAATCAAATTTAGTAAATTAGATAATAAGGAGATAGGTAGTACTTGTAATCATATAATCCTTGCTAAAAGCTATTTAAATTCACCTAAGCTACATTATAAGAATGATAGGCACACTTACCTTATTAATATCAGTATTTTTATTTTAAAACTTAAAGGAATATAATCACAAGTAAAAGTCTAATTTCCTATAATTTAGATGCAGGTGTAAAGGTTTCTTTATAATCTATACCTTCTTCTTTTTGTTATAGTCTTTTGTTATCAACCTAGCTTTGTTTCTTATAATGTTACCTAACTGATCAAGCTTATTTCTAAATATTTAGTACCAATAATTTGATGATCTTTAGACCTAGGTACAAAGATCTAAACCCTATACATATCAAATTGATTCAATTCCTCAATTATAGCAAAAACTATGTAATTTCTTAATAGTCTTAAGTTTAACATGAGAAATAAAGGCAGTATGACATAAATCTCTAAAAGAAGTTCCAATAACTAGACCTCTTTAAAAATCACCTATAATTTTGTTTAAAGGATGGTCTTTCTTATACCTCCAATACCTAGGTGATTGCTCTATTTTTTCATCATCCTCACTTGGTTCAATAATATGCTCACTTGGTGCATGTTAAATATCTTGACTATCCTTCTTTTTTTTGCATTTTAAATGTAGTTTTTCCAAATCCTTTAATAAGTCTATATTAACATCTCCAAAGTTATTCTTTATAATAAGGGGGTTTAACTCATAAAAACACATATAGACTCTTTGATTACTAAAGTTCAAAAAAAATAAGTTATGAAAAATACCATGTTCTTCACAAAAAGTCTTAAAAAATTAATTCTTAAATTTTCTATCGTAATCACTCCTAATTGATATAGTTGTAATGTCCTTTTCATTTTGTAATCTTTGATCAAATTTAACAAAAGAACTAAAATATTCATTTTTATTAGCAAGAAATAGCTATGTATGATAATTCTAAATGTTTAGTAGATGTTATCAATTTCTTGCTTATGAAAAAACTCCTAGTTTGCTTCCCCATTTGACAAGCTCCACACATCTTACCCTTCTCAAACTTTACCTTTGGTAGCCCATTTATTAGTTACTTGTTATTTAGGTTAGAGACAAGCTCCATGCTTACATTTCATAACCTCCTACATCGTATCCAAGCATCTTCCCTAATATAAACAAAACATTTTACATCATGGTTAGAGGTTACCTTCTCTCTTACTAAAAAATATAAGATTATTATCTAACATCCTAGAAATTACACATGATTTCCCTTTAAAAGTCACTTTAAAATATTTATTACAAAGCTGACTTACATTAAGCTAGTTATGCTTTAAACCATTCATCAAGAGTACATTATCAATAATGGTGTGATCTTTCTTACTAACTTTTCCAATGCCAATTATCTTATCTTTATCATTGTCTCCAAAAGTCAAATATCCTGAATCCTTACTCTTAACAGAAATGAATTATGAAACATCACCTCTTACATTCCTAAGGCAATTTTTATCTATATAACATTTGCTCTTTTTAAATTCCTATAAAATAAAATATTTATTTCACTTTCAAGTATCCAGACTAATTTGGGTCTGGTGAAACTCGTCGTAAGCTACCAAATAATAAAAATACCTAACTAACCTAACTAACTAGCTAGGGCAAGTCAGCGTCGATCCTACAGAGAGTTAGAGTGAATTGCTATCTCTAATGTTGTCAAAAAGAAAATAAAATCCTTAGAAGTAAAGACATCAAAACTAAATACTAAAGATAAACAATGAAGAAATAAACACGAAATACGAAAGCTAGGTGGAAGATATATCAGGAATTATAGACTTATAATTGATCATCGAAATAGATAACTTGCGATTGGTGTAAGATGCTAGCCTATAGTTTCAAATAAGCTCTCAAACCCTCAGTTCCACCATTTTTTAGATAGGTCTTATACGATAGAAAACCTATCCCTAATCACGAGGCAACTTAGAATAAGTTCTCTAGATTTTACGACGCGATAGCATTAACAACTAGAGAACGACTAGCCTGAGGTACAATCTCACAAGCTAGGATTGTCTAACTTAGAGAATTAGAATTCTAGGCTAAGTTGATTAAGTTCACCAAAAAATTCAATTAGCCTATTGTTACCTACATAAATCACTAGGACTATTACGGATCACAAGTTCATTCTTAGCAATAAAATTATAAATTAAACCTAACATGGCAAAGCTTAAGAATTAGTTTTTAATTCATGTCATTTATATGGGATTCCAATTCAACATTTACCTAAATCACAATATTTAATCAATTCATAATCAATTTTCACAATTATTAAACTAAAATCCCATTAAGATCCTCCAACCCAAAATTAAACTAGCTAAACATAATTAAATTAAGTAAAATAAATAAATAAAAACTAAGCATAATTAATTAAAAGAAACAAAAGTTGAAAAATTAAGGACAATAAAACAAAAACACAATTTGATATTTAAATTAATGCAAACACACATTACTTAAGTTATTATTTAATTAACTAAAATTTAGTTAAGAAAAACTTAAACTAACTCTTTAAATAAAATTTCAGATTTAAAATTAAACACAAAATAAATTTTAAATGAATTGATACCTAAAAACATGCATAGAAACTAATTACTAAACAAAGATGAACCAAATACTATATAAATAATTAAAACTATATGAAATAAGACCTTAAACGACTTAATAATTAATCAAAAATAATTCTGGAATTATCATTTAAACAATATTTAAAGATTGGAGAAGAAAATTAAAAGACAAGCTTAAACTTAACCAAGAAATTACCAAAGTTTCGGCTGTTAAGAGAGCAAAGCAAATAACAAAAAAAAAGAATAAAATCACAAAAAATTAAACCAATAAATCAAAAGAAAACTCAAATAGTGGACGAGTAGAGGAAAAATGCAGCAGGTCCTAATGCATCTGTCCCCTTGGTCCATGCAGCGTCCTCCTAGTGTGTAGCAACTCTCAGCCTCCAAGTCGCATGTCCAAGCCAAGCCGCACTTGTCATTGGTCTGCACTCCTCAAGCACAAGCCTCGTCCCCACCTGTCTAGCTGCACTCGTCCATAACCGGCTCTCCCAGACGAAGATGCCTCAGACCCGTCCTCCAGCAGCTTCACTTGCCCAAGTTAAGCCAGCTCTCACCTCTCCTCACTCTCTCGGACAACCGCCACTAGATAGTAGCAAAAACCCACTCACCCTAGCCGCACCTCACATCTCCAAAGCCTCCTAGGGATTCCCACATAATACATAAATTAATTCAGCTGCTGACCCCTTTTGCGTTTTCTTCGAATTTGCATGTTATAGTTGTCCCTATGCTTGTCATTTTGGTTAATGCAAAACAATGAGTTTAACCTAATTTAATTTATTTTTCTCTTTTTTCTTTTTTTGAAATTAAAATAATATTTGGCTTTTGGTCAAATTGATTTAATGTCTTCATGCTTTGATCCAAAATTTGTGTTAAGGAAATAAACCTGTCATTAAACACAATATAACACAAATTGAGTATTTAAACAATAAAATAAGAGAGAAATAACATTAAAAAGCATATAAAAATTTAATAAATTTCAATCTTATCACTTGCAAATCCACACAACAAAGTACATCAATTCAACCTTCAGATAGACTCCAAATCTAAACTTAAACACTAGATAATGTAAAGAAACAACTAAACACTTCAAAAATCATGAAAAATGTGTAAAAGATCTAATAAACTAAAGCTAAAATACATAAAGAAACACTAAAAACCACATGAAAGCAACCTAGAAATATAACCTAAAAACACAGTCAATAACCAAAACTTTAAAAAAATATACATGCAAAAAAAATTTAACTAATTACAAACAAAACATGATAAAGTTAAGGTCATTAGCTTGACTAACGATAATCTTAATAAGATTAAATGAGGGAAATGAAGGATATCACTTCCCTCTCATATGAAAGTATGTTGTCAAAGTATGGCTTGCATCTTTTACCATTCACTTTATATGTTTCCCTTTTCATTCTCCAATTCCACTGCTTCAAGCTTGAACTCTTATGTGACTTTAAATTGACCACTCCAACAAGACTTGAGCTTTCCTGGAAATAAACAAAATTAAGAGTTAATAATACCTAATCATCATTCTTGAATTCCTTCTTTTTTATATGAGCATCATGCCACTTCTTCATTCTCTCCTTATATATTTTGACATTCTTATAAACATCAAATCATAACTTCTCTAATTCATTAAGTTGTAAAAGTCTTCTCTAACTAGTTGCTTTTCCATTGAAGTTTAATGCTTGGATAGCCCAATATGCTTAATGCTCTAGCTCCACGAGTAAGTGACAAGCTTTACCATATACAAGACGAAAAGGAGTGGTACCTATCAGTATCAAAAATGCAATTCGACATGTCTATAATGCATAATCAAACTTCAGTTCTCAATATTTCTTCGAACCATTCACTCTCTTTGGATGGTAAGGTGTCGCTACACTATGATAAACTCCCTATTCCCTACTTTAACTTGATTGCTAGTCTATGAATGTTAAGGTGTAGCCACTTTATAATAAACTCCCTATTCCCTACTTTAACTTGATCGCTAGTCTACAGATCGTAAGGTGTAGCAACTTTATGACAAACTTCATATCTCTTGAGCATGGCTTCAAAGGGCTTCTTGAAAAAATGCACTCCTCCATCACTGATGATCACCTTTAGTACTCCAAACCTATTGAATATTCATTTTATGAACTTCTGCACTACCTTACTATCATTGGTTGGAGTAGCTACTGCTTTTTCCTGTAGAGAGATATAGTTCACACCTACTAAGATATAAGTGTTTCCAAGTGCTGATGGGAATGGTCCTATGAAATTGATTCCCCATACATCAAAGACCTCCAATTTTATAACGCTAGAGAGTGACATGTCATCTCACTTTGAAATTTTTCTAACTCGTTTACATCGATCACAATTCTTGACATACTCGTGCACATCCTTGAATAACCTAGGCCCAAAGAATCGACATTCTAACATAAGAGTCGTTGAATTAGTGGCTCTATAGTGACCTACTTAAGATGAATTATGGCATTAAGTTAGAATTTGAAGCTTTTAATCTTCAAGAACACGCCAAGGAATCAAACTATTAGCATATATCCTATATAAAATTGGCTCATATGATAGATAACCAGTGCACTCAAATAAAAATTACTTCTTTCATTGATAAGATAGGTTGGGAGGAAGGATTTCATCTATAATGTAGTTCACTATATAAGCAAACCGTAGGTTAAAAAGATGATTTATGAACATTAGCAATTTAATAGGGAATTTTTCATTGATGTCTTAGCTGGATTACATCTCCCCTCCTTCCAAATGTAATAAGTGGTTTGCCAACACATTCTTCACTCCCTTCTTATCTCGAATCTTTACATTGAACTCTTGTAGAAGTAAGACCCATCAGATAAGTCTTAGCCTTGTGTCCTTCTTGGAAAAGAGGTATTTTTGTATTGCATAATTAGTATAAACTATTACCTATAAGCCTGAGAGGTATTTGTTGAATTTATCGCATGCGAACATTATAAATAGCAATTCCTTTTTAGTAGTTGCATAATTCAATTATGCTCCTATCAATTTCTTGTTATCATAATGGATGGGCATGTAGTCTCCTCTCCTTCTATTATTTTAGAACGCACCCTAATGCTCGGTCATTAGCATAACATATGATCTTAAATGATAAAAGAAAATTTAGTGAAGTTAACATTGGTGTTGATAATAATGTTTCCTTTAACCTCTCAAAATCATTTAAACAATTAACATTAAAGTAAAATGGTGAATCTTTAACTAGCAAATTAATAAAGGGTTGAGTAATAAGAGAGAAATATTTGATGAATCGATAATAAAATCCAGCATGTCCCAAAAACACTCTAACACCCTTGACATTACTTGGTAGTGAAAGCTTATTGATAACCTCTGTTTTGACCCTGTCCATTTCTCTAACCTTACATGAAATCTTGTGTCTCAAAACTATGCCCTCATGTACTATGAAGTGACACTTCTCCTAATTGAGGACCAAATGCTACTCTTCACATCTTTCAAGTACTATGTCCAAATTTTTTAAATAATGATCATAGGATTCTCCAAAGACTGAGAGTCATCTATAAACACTTTCATTATATCTTCAATCATATCTACAAATAAGGCCATCATGCATCTTTAAAATGTAGCTAGTGTGTTACACAGGCTAAAGGACATTGTTTTAGGGGTAAAGGTCCTCTATAAGGACAGATGAATGTGGTTATCTCTTAGTCACCTTGATATATAAAAATCTAATTGTAACCTCAATAACCATCTAAAAAATAGTAGAAAGCATGCCCAGCCACTCTCTAAACCATTTGATCTATGAAGGGTAGGGAAAGTGACCCTTCTTAGTCATAGTGTTAAACTTCCTATAATCGATGCAAGCCCGCCAACTTGTGGTTGTTCTTATAGAGATCAATTCCATTTTTTCATTTTTAAACACTTCCATGATCCCTTCCTAGGTACACATTACACTAGACTCACACATTCACTGTCTGAGATAGGATAAATAATCTTAAAATCCAAGAGTTTAACTACCTCTTTCTTCACCACCTCCTTCATATGTGGATTCAACCTCCTTTGTCAATCCCTCGTCTTATTAGATCCTTCTTCCAGGTTGATTCTATGCAGCACCATACTTAGGGCTCATTTAATTCACCTTTTGTTTTTTGGTTTTTGGTTACAGTTGTTGGTTGTTGTTATTAGTTCTTGTTTTTAGTTTTGGTTGTTATTTTTTGTT
The DNA here is from genome assembly GCA_028565735.1 of Pinacopodium congolense. Lineage (NCBI taxonomy): Eukaryota > Viridiplantae > Streptophyta > Magnoliopsida > Malpighiales > Erythroxylaceae > Pinacopodium > Pinacopodium congolense. The sequence goes on along the minus strand of JAOXYD010000577.1, from coordinate 2,296 downwards.
GTTGTTTTTGGTTGCTATTTTTATTTTCTATTTTGAGTTTGTGATTTATTTTACATAGTTGAATATGTACAAAGAGTATGTAGATAAAATATCATAAAATGTAAAAAAATTATGTAATAATGTATTATCTATGAATTATTGCAAAGTTTTGATGGATAAAATGTTTAATAATATGAAGTAATTAGAAATATAAAATGTATAAATTAAATGTCAATTTCATAACATGTGATAAGGACTGAAATATTTCAGATATTGTTTCAAAAAATGATTTACTTATATAAAAGACTATATTAATATATGTATTTATTGAAATTTTTCCATGACATTATATAGTAACGAAAAATATTTCAAATTTGATATGAACAAAATCTGTTAAAATTATTACGAATATATTATGCTATTAATATAACTATGAATTTAAGTTACTCAACAATTCATAGTAATTAAAAAATATTCTAATTTTTTATTAATAAAATATGAAATAATTATTAAGATTCAATTACCAAAAATCCATTAAATTATGTAAATAAACTATGTGTAATTCATATTTTTTCATTACATCTATAGTACATAAAATATATTTATCTTTATTTAAATTAATTCATTAATAATAATAAAGATGACATAACAGAACATTGTATAATTGAAAAGATTACATGTAATAATGTCATTGGAATTATGAAATACATATACATCAAGTTATATAGTGTCATGGCGTCAGGAATACATGAAGTTACATAAAAATCGCAACAATCAATAAGAACATCATTGAAGATAATCATTCCACTTTCATTAGCAATGGCATCTCAAAATCGAGACACAACCTGTTATTGTGTAGGGGTTAAATTATACTCAACTTGTGAACTTATTTCGTCATTTTCGTTTGCATCGTGCTGATTGACATTTGTTGTCAGATTCTCAAATAACTCATTGGCTTGTGCATGTAATCTTATAAAATTATGAATAACACAACACGCCATGACAATGAATTTTTGCTTCCTCATGCTATATCTAGGCATGTTGGACAATATGGGAAATCTTGCTTTTAAAATGACAAAACATCTTTCAATGGAGTTTCTCAATGATGAATGTCTTTAGTTAAAAAATTCTTATGGACTCGATGGCCTACCCCGTCCTCAGCAATCTTGCAAATGATATCATTCACCTTGATATAGGGAAAGAAACCTAGGCAAGTTTCCATATCCTGAGTCAATTAAATAGTGCTTACCTAAATAAAAAATAAATTACATAATGTTAATTATCAAACGTTAAATTAGTCCTGAAACAACTAATAAGGAAATTCATATATGCAATACCTTCTAGGGGCATTGGAAATCTCCATATTGGATTTGTGACAGTTTTAGAAAGAATTCGAACGTCATTAGTAGTACCTTCCACCCTACTAACACATAAATAAAATGCATGTCAAATAAGCAACACACACATGACATTTTGTGTCGGATCAACTTTTTTGCCCCTGTAAAGTATCTGTTAGTCTGGTGGAACATATACATATATATACATCTCATCGATGGCTCCAATGCAATTCTACAAATCCGTAGAATTTTCAATGGGCTATAAAGTAGACTTTGTCACACATTGGTTAAATAAAAATATTCGGTTAGAGTGTACCTTGAAATACATAAAGTATTTGACATTACCACAAATTTCATCCGGTGTGCTATTAAATGATGGTGAAACAACATATATTTCAGCTAATTTGACCACTGCTTTTAACACTTGTCGAAAATGTTGTGATATGGTTGCCCTAGAATGTTGGAAACACTTTGCATTCATTCGTATTGTGTGACTATGACCGATAGTCATCAATAACATTGCAACTTGTTTTTATACAGTCACACTCCTTATTGGTTTTAAACCGCCAAAATATGTTAATCCATCACAGAAATTTAAGAATTTTTCGCAGACATTCTTAAGCTTTCGTAGATTCGAATCAGATTATCATTTATAAGTTCCAACACTCAATCATGTCTAGTGAGTGCAGAAGTCCAACATGATTATTTTCCTAAATGTAAAGCATCCTCATGAGAAATAATTAGCGTTGCTGACGCGTTAATGTTGTCTTCTAATTCAAGAGGTGAATCTAAATCCGAACTCATTTATCTACAATGATACAGGATTAACTCGTTAATCAAGTTGTAACCAAAGGTTCATAATAACAAACATTTATTCATCACAAATGCATTCCTGTTAAAACTTGATGCATCCCAAATCAAACACACATACAAATGTGTCATCTCAATGATATGCATGATAGCATACAAACATTATAACC
>JAOXYD010000566.1:0-15739 GCA_028565735.1 Pinacopodium congolense | reverse complement strand
ATAAAGAACATCATAGAAATCGAAAAAAAAAAATATAAATCAAGACAGACAACACAAAAATTTATAAAAATATATAAAATCCAATACAAAAATATAACATCCACAACTAAAAATTACAACTAAAAGCTTTATCAAACAGCCCCTAAATTTCATTGAAGGACTGAACTTCTTGAACTGGTCCACAAACTCAAGTGATCCGACTGATAAAAAGTATGTATAGGTGATTTATTAATTGTGATTTTTAGTTATAAATATATATATATTAAATTGTTTATATTAATTTTTAAAATTTTTATATTGTATTTGTATATTATTTGTTTAATTTATGTATTATTTGTTTAATTTTTATATTTAAAAAATAAAAAATAAAAAATAAAAATACAACTAAACATGTCCTAATAGTATGTAAGCTAGTCATTTTTTTGGATAAATTAAATAATAATTATTAATAAAAGAATGTGTGCTCAGTATCCAAAACTGTCACACCTAATAAAAGAGTTCAAATGAAGTCACATACAACTAAAATGAAAAAAAAAAGTTGTTCAACATTTTATTTATATTTTACGTATATTTTTACTAATTTTTATGTGTTTTGTATTTATTAATGAATTCCTCACAAGTTCGCAAACAGAAGCACTAGAATACTCTATGTTTAGTTTTACTTTAATTTTTAGTTTTTATTTTTTATTTTTTTAAAATACAATAATCGATAATAAAAATATATTAATATAATATAAAAATTAAAAAATATAATATTTAATATAATAATATAATAATTACAATAAAAATTAAAATTCATAACTAAATTAAACATACCTTAATTATATACATTTTTTTCAGGCACCTGCAGGACTCTTCTTAGAATTGCGAAACCGAGTAGCAACTTGGGTTATAAATTGATTGTAATTTTTAATAAGTTTCTTAAAATTATGAATTAAAATATTAAATTTGATTACGTGTTGGAGTGCATGTCTCGGCCTCGCAGAACTAAGAAGTAATGAATTTGGTGGGTGCAGCTTCATAAATGGGAAGGCTTTAGGTGTCATGATTGCTGTGTGCTCTCTGCCGTTACAATCATGTAGGTGCCAAAACCGTACCTTACGGGACCATATATGCTAAGAGTTATCAAGGAACTTAAAAAAGAAATTAAACAAAGTTTAAGTGAAATTTTATATAATTAAGGATGTTATTATTTTAATCACAAATTTTAAGATAATGAATTATCACCTTATTTTTATATTTTTTTGTTATAAAATTTTATTTATAAATTTTAATTATATTCTCTTTTAAAATTCTTCTTTCGATTTTATCAAACATAGTAAACTATAAGCTTTATTATGTTCATTATAATTAAGAATTTTACCATACGAGTTTCAAATTCATAATGTTGAGACAAGATTTACCGGGCATTATTCTTTATAAATTCACAAATATTTTGAAAACACATGGAAACCCATGTAAATATCAATTTTTAAGCTTACCCTATATGTAATTTACACTTTAAATTCTGATAGAAATAATAATTTAACTGTTAAAAAAAACTTACACTTTGTCTTATTTCCAGAATGATATGAATCCCGTGATTTTTTGGTTGTAACAAAATAATGAATTAAAGACATATTTAATTAGGTTGTTGGTTGTAATTTTTAATTGTAGTTGTTGTGTTTATATATTAATTTTTGTATATTTTATTTTTTAAAATTTTTATACTGTATTAATGTGTTATTTTTATAAAATTATATATTATTTTAAAATTTTTTGTATTTAAATATTAAAACATAAAAATAAAAAATTGTAAAGATGATAGATAGTGGAGTCACTGTCCAAGTACTAAAGTTAAGAGCATTGAGTGATAAAGAGGGTATTGGCTAATTATGTTTCCCTTTCAAGCAGGCAAAGGCAAAGCACAGAAGCACCAGCCAAGTGTCTAAAGAGAAGTCATAGTCAATTGTCGTTATTATCAACTTGTTAATTGACATAGGAAGATGAGGATAAAATGATAATTCTACATTTACATTTAAATTAATCTAAATTAGTCTAAATAATTTTTAATTAAATAATTAAGTGAACTAAGCTATACTAAATATATATTTAAATACGTATTTTTTTTATTATGATAGATTAAGTAACAAGATTTTCAAATTAGATAACTACTAAGTTTTTTATTTATATTTTTTGTTTATATTTTTATGTCTTTTTTTAATTATTTATATTTATTTTATGCTATTTTTAATTTTTATATTTATTTATTATTTTTTAATTTTATATTTAAAAAATAAAAAGGGATAAAAAATATGCTTTTGATTATTTTTTTGTGGTGATACAGAAATTATATTTGTTAAAGGGTCAAAGTTTATTCTTTTAATATAAAAAGCAAGAAAGAAAGTGAAAATAATTTAAAAGAAAAAAAAGGAAAAACAAGCAGAGAATATAATTTTTAATTATTACTCTCACATGTAAAAAAGAGAAAAAGTAGGAAATACAGCTACCAAATAAAACAAAACAAATAAAAATTGTTTTGAGAGCTTGCTTCCCTGTAATATTTGTGTCCATCTTCTTCCTTGGGACTCTATTCTCGATTATTCAGGCTTCCTGAGTTTTCACACTCCTCAATCTTTCACTTGGTAAGCCAACACTTCTTATCATTTTCTGTATCCCCTTTTATTTTTGTTTAACTTCTTTTCATTTTTGAGTGTTAGTAATCCTCTAAACTGGGTTAGAGACAAAGTTTCTACCTTTGGTCAATATCATCATCTTCTTCTTTATCTTTCCTCAATCTGCATTTATTTTTTTCCTCTTCAGTTTTTTTTTTTTGGGACCAGAAGGGGTTTGAAGTTTTAAAGTTTCCTTTTTTTCTGTGATTTGTTGGTTATTTTTCTCTAATTTACTGAAACAGCTATTGTGATTTTGAGTTCGTGGAGATTTGAGATCTGGGTTTGCTTTGTATGCCGAAATTCTCAATTTCTCTGTTTCTTTTTTTTTGTAGAAGTGTTTATAGTAGAATAGCTCATTGATGACCCCACAATCTTAGTTCCACCTTTTGTCCTCTTGTCATCGAAGAATAAGGCCAAGGGCCTGGATGTGCGACTGCGGCTGCCGTCAGTTGAAGCTAACTTCCCAACTCTGTGGACTCTTAAGTGTTTAAAGCTGCTGAATCTCTCTCTTTCTTGCATTCCAAGCAGAGACACCTTTTCCAAAAAGTCTATCCTTTACAATTTGTGAGCTGCATATCCACTTAAACCAACAAAGATCCAAATTTCTTCCGTTTTTGTGCTTTGAAACAAAAACAAAAAGCCCCCATTTATCCTAGTATATTCCCATCACGAGTTCGTTATTCATTGAGGGGAGATGCTTTGGGGTGCCTTTGTTGTTAGACGTAACTGTTGGACATGATTGAACAGTTCATCAATTTTGTAATCCGCCCACCCAGGTACCTATTGCTGGATATTTGTTATTTCTCTCTCCCTTCTGCCTCTCTCTCCCTTTTCTAATTGTTTGTTTTATGATGTTTGATGTTCTTGATGTATAGGGCGGATTATAATCCAGATCAGTATTTGTGGGAGAAAGATTTCACTCTCGCTGGCAGAGCATACAAGAGAAATGACTTGGAGGCAAGTATGGACAAGTTTTCTCGTTCTTTTGCATTCTTTATCCCCTTCCCTCACAATTTCCTAGTTTCCATTATCTTCTGCACTTTCCCCGTGATTTTTAACTGCGTTTTATGTTTTCGCCTTTCTCTTTAATGCATGCAGCTTACAAATGAAAGAGGTCATGTCTTAAAATGCAGCCATTATATACCCTCACCTTTTCCTGAGGATACTCCTCTTCCTTGTGTCATATATTGTCATGGAAACAGGTATGATTGGAATTGGTCGTGGTCTTTTCCATTTAGTTTGCAAACAGTGTTGGATTGTAAATGTAAATAAACTGCATACTGAATTTGTTTGACTTTTATTAGATGTTCCCGCTCATATTCTAGACTTAAACGTGTTTTTCCCTGCTATTAGTTATATTGAAATTATGAACATTCAACTTTCTTGAATAGAGAATGCGTACAGTAAATGAAAGTGGAAACTTACTCAGTCATCAGTTGTGATAATTTACCATTGCAGTGGTTGTAGAGCAGATGCAAATGAAGCTGCTGTAATCCTTCTTCCATCAAATATTACCGTATTCACCCTTGATTTTTCGGGTTCCGGTTTGTCCGACGGTGACTATGTCAGCCTTGGTTGGCATGAGGTACATAACATCTTTCATTAATCTCATGTGACTTCAATTTTCTGTTTTTTAGGTCATTGTGTTATTTCAATGGCTCGATTGGCTTGAACTATGAAAACAACTCTTATTTCTTGTCACTTAGATTCTCTGTTCCCTGTGTCCTCTTTAATTGTTTTAATGTCAGAAAGATGACCTCAAGGTTGCTGTTTCTTATCTAAGAAGCAACAAACAAATATCACGAATAGGGCTTTGGGGACGATCCATGGGTGCAGTCACTAGGTACTTTATTATCACTAGCTGTCTTCTCTTTCTTTGGCTTCTATTTTGTGTGTGTGTGTGTGTGTGTGTGTGTATCTATATAATTTTTATAAAATGATAAGTAGCTCATTAATAATATGATGCAGCCTTCTTTATGGAGTAGAAGATCCATCCATAGCTGGAATGGTCTTGGATAGTGCCTTCTCGAATTTATTTGACCTCATGATGGAACTTGTGGATGTGTACAAAATTCGACTTCCAAAATTCACTGTATGTCCCTCCTCTATTCGTTCTTTCATTTTGCCTTCAACCTTAGAGAGGCCCAAATCATCATGCATATGGTCTTGGAAAGGATAAGAGCATCAATGAGATTATTGTAACTCTGGTAGTATCCTTAAAGACTTTCTGTATTTTCATGTTTGATAAATGCTATGCTATTTCTCTGCTGTTGTTTTGGATTATGACTGCAAATTTTTAACTAGATATGTTTGAGGTTATACACTTTTAAGATATTACATGCTACTACTGACTGTCCAACTTTCTAAGCCTCGAAAATTTACACTGTTATTTATTCTGTTAGCATTACCACTGAAATAGGTCTTTTGCGTATTCTTATGGTGTAGTGCTTAGTATTTTGTAATCTATGACCATTTTCAGTTGATGTCGCATATAGGAAAAATAAGTTTCAGCATTCCAGGTTTCAGGAGCTAGATTTTCATTGATTTTACGCATATTACATCTAGTACTTGTACATGCAAATGCAACTTTCCTGACTTTGATTATAATCAGGTTAAGATGGCAGTACAATACATGCGGCGGGTCATTCAGAAGAAGGCTAGATTTGATATTATGGATCTTAATTGTGTGAAGGTTTGTGTCTGCTATTGTTGTTTTATTCTGATTTTGTAGCAAGGTGATATCATTATCTTGCATACAAGCAGTTACTTGGATTATATGTTGGGGGCTACGCTTGTGGCTTCTAATTGCAGAACATCTATCATAACAATGTTTTTGTGATATTGCACAACATTTGAGCATCTAGATTAATATATCTTAAGTGATTGGAGTATTAATTTCTTGCTTTATGAAACTTTGCAGGTTGCACCCCAATCATACATTCCTGCTTTATTTGGACATGCTAGTGAGGACAAGTTCATCCAATGCCACCACTCTGACATCATCTTTAAGTCCTATGTGGTAATTTATCATTCTAACAATACTATAGTTAATTGATATGGTCAAACTTTTGAAGAAACTGACCATGTAAATTGGTTTTTACAGGGGGACAAAAATATGATAAAATTTGATGGTGATCACAACTCCTCTAGGCCACAGTTCTATTATGATTCAGTTTCCATTTTCTTCTTCAATGTACTCCATCCTCCTCAAACTTCTACTTGCTCAAGTAAGCTGGAGAAGTATTTCGATTTGGGAGATTTGAAGGTCAACGCAGGCATGGATGAGGTGACTTTTTCTCCTCCAGCACTAGGCTTCCTTGTGTCAAATTAACATTTTCAAGCGTTTCTTCGCTAAAGTTAAATCATCAAAGAGGCCCTTCATCTAGTTATTGAATAAAAATAATTAAATAATTTAAGTTCATTTCTGACATGCATTTTGGAAAAATGGTTTAATCCTTCATGTTCTTTCAACTTGTACAATTGTAACGAGTGACACAAATATTATAACCTGAGAATTTGAAGAACATGCTTGATTTCAAAAACCAAAGGTTATCGACATAAAACCTGATTAATCACAAATGTGATGTCTGAAGTCCCTGTTAACACTATATCAACCAGTTAATCACTTGTCCTGCTTCCTTTTCCTTGATTTATCTTTCAAATATAATGTTAGTTTTTAACTCAAGAAATAACAATCATTCATCTCCTTTTTTTTCAACCTTAGGGCCTCTTTTATGAGATAATAGCAGGCCTTCGTTCGTCCTGCATTGATGCTGCAAGCTCATCATCTGCTCCTCCCAGCATTCTGACCACAAAACCTGTGAGCGAACTTCTTCATGAAGTTGCTCCCGATGCTTGTGTAATAGTGGGTATCTTCTAACTCATGCACATATACTTTTCCTTTGCCCTATTTTCTGTTTGCATAAATTAAGTGTTATTTGGTTGATGCAGGAGTCTATTGTTAATGAAAATGATACGCCTATCAGTGATGAGCCTTCAAATTTTCAGGTAATATTAACTGGTATAACCTGAAGTTCATTGGGATTAAGTCCTATAGAGATTTTCTGCTAAATTAGTAGTGATTAGGTCACCCTCCATTTTTTGCTGCATAGGACTTGACTGTAAGCCATGTGAATTGATCACCATGAATTTGAGGAATTTGTCACCATAACCAGAAATCATACATTACATCCGAATAGATGACCCTTAAATGGTCCCATTTTACATATCAGACTAGAACTTATAGCAATTGGTTGCCACTTAATTAGCTCATGAATGAAGTTAGAGGTGGGCAGCTTAGAAACATGCTTTTTGGTAGGCAGATCTTACAAATTTCATTTTTTCCAAAGTTTATTGCTTACGGGAAAAGTTTGTTTTAGTTGTTGCTCATGGTAGTTGTTACAAAGGCCTATTAGACACTTCAACTTTCATCAAAATTATGCCTACATCTTTGCACGACAATCTTGTTTAAGTCTGTTTAAGCAAGACTCAGTTTTTTCACATGATTGCTGACTAACAAATCTGTCTATTTTCGAACACCTCTTGTGCACACTTGTGTCTAAGTATTTTACTCATGCCCTCGTAATGCACACAAGTGTTTAACAAGAATAGAGATAAAGAAAAACAATAAGAGAGAGATATGGTTGAAACCAACTTCTTATTAACTCTCCACAAGACGTAAACAAAAGGAACTCAAGTCCTTCCTACTCGAAGCACTCTACAATATAAGAATCTTCCTACTCGAAGCTCTCATAAGAGAACTCTTCTAAAAGCTCTCAACTCTGTCAAAGTTCTCTCCTCTTAAATGAATTGAGATTTGGCTCTAATGAGTTATTTATAAGCACTCTTACTTGGAAAGGAAGTACAAGATAATCATGAATCCCATAATCCTAATTTATCTTAACAACTAAGATCATATCCCAACTCAATTACACCCCCATTCAAATAGGTTTCTATTTAATTGGTTGAATTACATCATATTTGATAAGATAGAGTTTACATGCTATTAGGAAAGATCATCCATATCCATTATCTTCAGATGTCTATCCCACATGGCCTTTATCTCTTATAAGCTGATGCTTCTTTAAGTTGATCTTGCCACATCATCAAATTGTCACATCACTCCAAGTCATCAAAGCCTATCCACACATAAGTCCCACTAATGTACGTCCATGGTGCAAGTCCAAGTCCAAATCCACTAACCATAATTTAGCTCATTCATGCAAGAGTGTTGTTGTTCTATGACCAAGTATAAGTCACACACCGAGTTAGCATAAAATCTCACAAAATTTACCTACCTTCAGCCACTCTCGCCAAAATCAAGTGTCTATGCGCACTTTTGCGCATCCTCGAGTCTCGCATGCCTTTGCATTGTGCATCTTTGGATCTCGCATGACTTAGTTTGCCAATCCCGCATGGTCTCGCATTCAAATCTTAAACATCATAAGAGATTTTTGTCAATGCACACCAATGCGTGCTAAATCTAGCCTGCTCTCGAGCTCTTTCGCCGACACACCCCGCTTTGATCGTATACTGACAAGACTAAGATTTGTTCATTCATTAAACATTTCTCATGTCGACTTGTGTACTAGCATTGACTAAGACTCGTCAGCACTCTCACAATCTCATAACTTGAGCTTATGGGTTTAATAGTAGTACACGAGGGACTATTGTGGTAGAAATCCGTACTGTTCAACTCATAATGGCATCATAATAGATGTAGTCTACTAAGTGATACTTGAAAACACCAAACCTAGTAACCTATTGCTTATAAATGTGAATTGCTGTAACTTATTGGGCATGTTAATGACTTTTGAGATGACATTTGCAACTATTAAAATAGAAAACATCTATTTCATTTGGAGCACCGAGTTTGTCATTGGATTCAGTTACTCAGTTTCCAATTATGTGTTTTGTTTACCACTCACTGCCTAGGAATCAAGTAACTAATGAACTTTTTGTGCCACTTTAATACTTCACTGGTCCTCTGGCTGCTTTTTCAAAGGCCAGGCACACAGTTTCAGTGAATTAATAGTTCTTGAGCTTTTGAGAGGGACAGATGCTGGCATTTGAATTGCAAATCACTCATTTACCATGTTTCATATGGAATTTGTGACTGAAATTGCAGGATAAGCAAAATGGAGCGAGCGAGGAATGTTGCTCATATACAAGCTCGAACAGAGAGAGTTGGGGAAGATGCTCTTCCTTGGGAGGCAGTGATGATGAATCTTTTGCTGAATGCAAAGCTGGTGATGACAGCCACGAGGTTTGTTTGTCTCTCTCTTACATTCTCCCCAGCTTGTTGGATTGTACCATACATGGTATACCTTTAGAGTTGGTTTCTTTTGAGGTACATCTGCTTAATATTAGTAAACTTTGTCTGACACATCCACCAACTGGTACTGTCTCATTCTTGATCTTGTGGTTTTCTGTTTTGTAAATAGATGACTCTGAAGGCCTTTGCAACACCTTTGAGGACTGTGCAACAAAAACCTCAAGACACAACAGAGGGGGGAAAGAAAAAGAAAAAGAAAGATCGGTCAGCTTCAAAGAAACTCAAGAGTGAGAAACTTGAAAGACTTGAGGCCTTTAGTAAACGGCTGCGCCACTACTTTTTACGGCGAGGAAACCACCAGAGATACCGGTCATCTTGAGTTCTGCTTTCCTTTGGAAGCATGTCTATAGTTGCACTAGCTTATTCATCTTGACTATTTGTGTTTTATCTTCCACACTACTCCCATTGTAGCTTGTAGGCATTTCTGTTTCTTTTGTCCTGCTGCATTGCTGCAATTTTTACTGTAGATGAAGCCCATGTGTGTCTGGTTAGGCTCGTAATACCTAAACTTGCAGCAATGCATATTTTTCTGTACTCTCAACAGGAAATGTTAGCTAAAGTGTTGTCCCAGACGAGAGGATGTTATTGAAGCTGGTGTATACAATTATGGTTAAATTTGATATACCTTCTCCACCTTTTCTAATTCGCTATAGAAACCAGACCAATTTGGATAATGCATAAATGTAGAATTTCCTTTGCAAAGTAGTTGATTTAATCTTATCATACTACTTTCATTTTTGCGAAATTTCAAGTCAGCGTGGATCATTATTATCACTAAATTTATTAGGGAACCTACCCGGTTTCAGATGTGACAACCATCAGAAAGTGAAAGTGAAAGGGTACAACCCATCATTTTTAAAATTCATTGCACTTACTAACAGCAGTCTTCCCCGACACCTTTGATACAACAGAACAATCCAATAAGAGCCCATTCTTTAAACAAAATAACCCATTTCCATTCACAAAGTTCCGGTCATGTATCAAGTATCCATGAAAGTTTCAAGTTAATATTACAGAGACAACTTTCCTGGAATCTAATTATCTCAGACAGCTAACAATACAGGTTCTATAATCTAATTAAAGCTTCCTCCTTATACAGTGATGGCAAAACGATTGTAATTAAGAGCAAATACCATGCTGCAAGGAAATCTACAGATCTGTGTCTGAAACATTCTCCATCTGATCAGTATTCGTGATAGATAATCGGGACGAACGGTCAAGCGGCTCTCCACTCAGGAAGACCGTGTGTGATGGATAGGATGAATTTAGGCTTGACTCCAGAATCTGATGTGGGAGGACCATCTCTGGCTTACTGTAAGCTGGTCCTGTGCTTATGCGTTGCCTCTTCATTGATCTCTCGGCATTAGGGCTCTCACCTGGAGAACCAACATTACCACGTGAGTCAGGAGTCAATGGTTCATGGTGAGATGAGAACGATTCATCAATAGAAAGGCTCTTAGCTGCAGTTCGTTCCTTGGATGCCTTGTCTAGGAGGGGTGACTCAGAAGTTGGGGCAGGAGTGGGTGGGTCATTTTTATTATCAGATTCCGGACAGTTGTCACCTGACCCTGGGCCAGAAACTCCTGAGCCAGGAGCCTCAGAAAGGGCACCGCTCAGTCGTTGTTGCTCCTCTATTATCTTCTTCAAATACTTACCCTGAGCTTCAATACGTAACTGTAGTTGTCTCTGTACCTATTGAGTCCAACAAAAAGTTTTCCACTTTGATTGTTAAGTACAAGTGTAAGCATCTATATAGTTCATACAATAGACATACTATGTGAGTTTCTAACCAATTTACGGGAGAGGTGTTTTTCACAAATTCCTCGTAGGGTTGCAATAAACTATATTATTTTGGCCCCCTTAGCATAATAAAATAAGAAAAAAAGAAAACAATTTTGAGGATACTAAATAATTTTATATAAAATGCTAAGTTTGATTCGTCAACAAAATATATATGTGGAACATTATGATAAAACTTAAATTTCATAACAAATATGAATACAATTGAAATCCTAGGATATGAATATCCCTATAGCAAAGACCCCCTAAAGCTTTTATAAAATGTACTTGAATAATACTTGAAACTCACTAGAATAAGGATGAAGAAGCATAGGAATTTACTTAAATCTGATTGAAATCCCTAGTTAATATCAAATTGTCCAATTTAAATAAGTTAATCTTTTCCCCTATTCAGGTAGAACCACATAGACTCAAGCTCAAGCAGATACAAGTGAAAAATCCTTGTAAAAGGAAACCTAGTTGTACCACAACAGTAAGTTAAATGTGAATGCCAAAGAGAAACGTGCCTCTAGTTGCTCATGCAATCGTTTTTGTACTTCCATCTGCAGCTTTAGTGCTTCTGTAATTTGCATTCCACTGCAAACAGACATAAGAAAGAAATTCATTAATCAAACACCAAACTGCTCAGATAGAAGTATTAAGTACACCACATAAGACTTTAGACTTAGGCCAAGAATAACAGAAGCTAGAAATGGGTGACCACTTCCCGCTTTTCTGCTTTATATAGAATGATGGAAATTATAAAATCTTCCATTCAAAAGTTCCAAGATTTTACACCATCTATTTAAACAAATGATCATCCATAAAAAAAGAGAAAGGTAAGGCAAATTCACTTACGATGAACCGTCCAGATTGGAGAGCATATCACCAGTCTCTTTCTTGTCAGTTTTTTTCCCTTGAAATAACATTTTATATTTGGATCAGAAAACAAAACCCTGTGAATTTAGATAAAAGAGCACGTATGTTGTCCTGAGTCACATTTTTTTAAGAATTCATGCGATTGTTTTTTTTTTGGATAGAAAAGAGTTTAATTCATGTTAAAATTTGATGATATAATGATCACTAGTTCACTACAAATGGAGCTAAAATCATTCCAAGTTCAAGTTATATAAGGCCATGGCATGTCTAAACAAATTAAACTTTGTATCACAATTCTCTCCCCAGGTCATGCCATCTTGTCCAGCCGTGATTTCCTCCTAGCATGTTCATGTATTCTACAAATCCACACAGAAATAGCAGTGACTTAGACATGCCCTTACCATCAGATGAGGAGTCCGGAAGGTATTTTGCAAGTCTATATTTCTGGAGGTGTCATAAGAGTGAAGTCAGAAGAATCAATGAAGGGATACAATGTGCTAGGCACCTTATTGGGCATTTCCAAAGAACTCAAGACCAGAAAAAAAAAAAAAAAGAATATATAATCAAGAAAGAATATAAGACAAAAATCATAATTAACAAACCTGCAAATGGCTTTTGACATGGTATATTGTTAGCCCTTGTACGCCCATAACTCTAAGAACACCTTTTGGTGTAGCACCTGGAGAACATCAAATACTTACAAATAACTATTGTCCTTGAGAACTTTCTCAAACTAAAATCTGGTATACCGATGTTAAAAAATTGCATGTTTGGTATCACTTCTCGTTTTTATTTTTTATTTTTATTTTTGTGTATGTGTATTGGTTTATGTGATATTGTTATTGGTTTCTATGTTATTTTATGGGTTTCTGTTCTGTATTAGTATATTTTCTTTTTTGGTTTATGTGCTATTTTTATTGGTTTATGTGTTTTTAAAAATAAGAAACAAAAAAAAAGGTCATAATACCAAACAAGGCTTTAGCCTTAATAAAAATACTGCCCTTATCTGGTACTCCTAATAAAGTAGCTATCGAAACACGAGTGAGATGAATTGGAATACCTCTTACCATCGAGTAAATCTCGATGGTGTCCACCTCTTTCTTATCCTTAATGTTCGCAAAGAATTCATAAACCAAATTTGGGTATAACGGACCAGCAAAAGTGACAATAGCCTACCATCTGAAGGTCCTGAAGGTGCCAGATATGTCGAAGGATGCTTCGACATCCAGATGGATGGGCTGCTCATTGATAAAATCTTTCCGCCTATAGGTTTCAAACTGGATCAAAATTATCTTGACTTGTGAACCTAACTGGATCATAAGGAAATCTTGAAACTGTTCAATAAATAGACACAAACTTGTCGCAAAATTGATAAGAAAAATAAGAAAATTTTTCGACAAGAGTCACCAGAATATTCCCTTTTGAATGGAATATTCTTAATTTTTTGACAATGATAAAACTAAATGAAATTGGTACCAAAAAGAACCTAATGGAATTTCTAACATAATGGTACTAAAATCTAAGCAAATAGATGCTTATATTGAGAGAAAATTGAAAAAGAATACCTTAAGGGGAGAAAAAGATCTAAAACTTTGCAGAGGTGATTCTAAAAAATCTATTCATTTTCTGAAAAAATTGATGGTATATTCTTGTAGAAGGCAGAAAATGTGAAAAATGGACATCAAGAACGTCTAATTTGGTTAAGAAATGAGAAAAATATGAGGATTTGAAGATTAAGGGACAAATAGGGTTTTAGAAGGTTTTGGGAGGAAGAAGACGACGAATAGTGAAACTGTGTTGTTTTATCACCTGATGCGTCCTACAACGGCACCCTGTTCATCCTACAATGACGCTGTTATAGGATGAACAGATAGCCATTGTAGGCATAAAATGGATAACAATAATGACAGGCTGATCATCCTATAACGGTGGGCTACAAACGACTGTTATAGGTCTATTTAATCCTTCATAAACTCAATTTCAATCCAATTTCACTTCACAATCCTTTTAAACTCAATTCCAAACAACATGGATTGAATTATTCATGAAATTACTTCAGATTGAAACTTAAAAACACTCTTAGAAGCAAGCCAAACTCACCAAACTTGATTTAAACACACTTCCAAAGCTCCAACACCTGATTTATTCAATCATAACAACCACAATAAAATCAAAACACACACAATTACCTAACTAATTTACCAATCGTCCAAGTTCAGTGAGGATTGAACAGTGAAAGAGTCTTAGAAGACTCCTTAACTAAACTAGGCATATACAAATTCACTGTTTACCCATTAACCTTGAAAGATGAGTGACCATTGATAACTTCAATTGTTCGAAATGGATAAATTTTGGTCACCTAGACCTTAACTTCGCTGAAAACAAATTCAATCTTGAATTATACACCATGACCTTATCACCAACTTTGAAGTCTCTTTGAATGATATTCTTGTCATGCCATCTCTTGGTCCTTTCCTTATACAATTTAGAGTTTTCATAAGCTTCAAATCGAAACTCATCCAACTCATTCAATTGTAAAAGTCTTTCTTCACCAGCATTTCTTGAATCAAAATTCAAAAAATGAATAGCCCGATAGGCATGATGTTCTAATTCAACTGGAAGATGACAAGCCTTTCCATAAACCATCTTGTAAGGAGACATTCCAATGGGTGTGTTGAATGCAGTTCGATAAGCCCATAGTGCATCATCCAACTTCATTGACTAATCTTTCCTTGAAGAACTAACGATCTTTTCAAAAATTTGTTTGATTTCCCTATTTGATATTTTAACTTGACCTCTAGTTTGAGGATGATAAGGTGTAACTGGGTAACACCATATTTAGATAGTAGGGATTCAAATTATTTGTTACAAAAATGTGTTCCTCTATCACTTATAATAGCTCTTGGTGTACCAAATCTAGTGAATATGTTCTTTATAAGGAATCGAACTACACCTTTTGCATCAATGGTTGGAAGTGCAACAGCTTCAACCTACTTACTCACATAATCAACTGCCACCAAGATGTATTGGTTAGAGTATGAAGAAGGGAATGGGCCTATGAAATCAATACCCCCTACATCAAAGATTTCACAAACCAAAATGTTGTTCAGTGGAATTTCATATCTCTTAGAGATGTTACCAACCCTTTGACAGTTATCACAAGCTTTTACAAAGGGAAATGAGTCCTTAAATAGGGTTGGCCAATAGAAACCTCACTCAAGTACCTTGTCTGCAGTCTTAGTAGGGTCAAAGTGTCCACCTATCTCTTTCGAATGACAATGACTTAAGATTGAAGACACTTCTTCCATAGGAACACATCTACAAATAATTCCATCAGCATAAATCTTGTAAAGAAAAGGGTCGTACCATAGATATCACTCGACTTCAGAAAAGAATTTCTTTTTTTATTGATTTAAAAAGTCAGGAGGGATCACATTACCAGTGAAGTAATTATCTATATCCATATACCAAGGTAAGGTGAGCACGGCTAGTAAGTATTCATCTGGAAACACCTCCTTAATGTCTTGGGTCTCTCCTTAAACCATTACTTCCTCATTCAAACGAGATAAGTGATCATCTACAAAGTTTTCCTTACCTTTCTTATCTTGAATTTCAATATCAAACTCCTGCAATAGGAGAACCCAATGAATTAATCGTGGCTTAGCATTAGGTTTATTCATCAAATACTTTATTACTTAATGGTCCGTATAAACAATCACCTTTGAAAGAACTAAATAGGACCAAAATTTATCAATCAGAAACACCACAGCTAACATTTCCTTCTTAGTAGTGGTGTAATTACTTTGAGCATCATTTAAGATGTGACTTGCATAATAGATTGGATGGAAAATCTTTCCATACCTTTGTCCAAGTGCTGCACCAACTGCAAAGTCTCTCGCATTACACATTAACTTGAAAGGAAGAGAACAATCTGGTGATACCAAAATAGGTGCACTTGTAAGCTTCTCTTTCAACACTTAAAAAGAATGCATGCATTAATCATCAAAGTTAAAAATTGCATCCTTAATCAGAAGCTTAGTAAGGGGTTTTGCTATCTTTGAAAAGTCCTTAATGAATCTTCTGTAGAACCCAG
>JAOXYD010000557.1:0-15739 GCA_028565735.1 Pinacopodium congolense | reverse complement strand
TATATTATATACATTATGTAATACATAATATTATTTATTATACTAATATAATTATTTAATTATATAAAATTATTATGTTAAGGGGTATATTAGGAAATAGATATAAATAAATTTTCAATTATAGATTTGTTCTAAACATGATTATGAGTAATTCAATTGAATTCCATATTTTAAATGATAACTATTCAAATAAGAGAATTCATATACAAATGAATTTCAAAATTTATATTTATTTTTTCCAAATAGGTAAACCGTGCGTAACTGAACTGAGATTCGTCAATAACAAAATTAGAAAAGTTTTCCTCAATTTGGCTACTCTCTCTATTTTCTATGTCCTTCTATTCTTTCATTCTTTATATTCATAACAATTCTTGGTATCAGAGCAACGACCCTGCAACGCCATGGCGGACCAGAAACTCCCAGCTGCAACGCATGGATGAAAATATTTGAAGTTTAATGGAGGCACAGTCCTGGAATGAGGGTATGTTTCTGGAGATTTAAACTAAGGCTGAGCGCTATGAAAAAGAGATGGCGAAGTTTCACTTGGTGTTCTCTCAGTTTATACAAAAATTGGGTAGTGATGCTCCTATACCCGTCAAAGACAAGGGAAATGAAAACAAAGGGAACAGTGACAATGGCAGTTACACCACTCCCACTCAGTTTTGCAAGATCGATTTTCAGGCGTTTGAAGGAGAAGGGGGTAAAGAGATAGCTCCATAGATATGAGCACTTGAAGGTAGGTATCACCGCTCTGCATTTGGAGATCAACGCTCAAGAATGGTATCAGTTATATGGAAGGAATTGTAGCAGAGATGAACCAATAGGATGGATCAAGTTTGCCAAGGCTCTTAAGCAGTAATTTGATGAAGAGTTGTTTGATAATCCAACTGGGGACCTTAAGGATCTTAAATAAGAAAGGTCCGTGCAAGACTATTGCACCCAGTTTGATAAGTTTTCAAACCTTCTAACATTGCCCGAAAAATATCTAGTAGGATTCTTCCTAAAAGGACTTAAACTAGAGCTGGAGCTCACAGTTAAATTGATGCTTCCATCCACCTTACAATAGGCATACATCATGCCCAGGAAGAAAGAAGCAAGAAGCAGTAGTAACAGTAAGCATGTATGGCCTGATAGGTAGAGGGAAGTCAAGGAAGCCATAGTATGTCACTGGAAGTGGAACCCAAGGAAGTAGAGGAAGGTTCTCCTAGATAGTCTAGACTGGACAACCCAGGAAATCAGTTTCTTAGGAAGGCCTCTTACCTATTCCAGGTAATGTAACTCCCAAATGCACTCCATTCTGGAATAACAAAACATATAGGGCTATAAGTAGTAAAGAGTTTGATGAGAGAAGGGCTAAGGCCTGCATTTTTAGTGTGAAGAGAAGTATGTCCTGAGGCATAGGTGTAAGAAGAAGCAGCTACATGTATACATGGTGTTAGAAGAAGACAGTGGGGACTGGGAGGTGGAAATGAAAGAAGAGACCAGTGATGAACCGAGCTCTCCTCAAGTTTCTCTTCAAACAATGGTGGGAATGGAAGAGAAAGGTGAATTTAAGCATATGAGAATCTCGAGGATGCACCATAATAAAATGATCCACATTTTCATAGACAATGGGAGTACCCACAATTTTATGGACACCTTGGTCAACAATGGGATATAAGGCAAATGAAACCATTCCAGATCACGGTAGGTGGGTGTTTTGAAGCTAACATATTAACAATGCTATTTAAATTTCACACGGAAATCCATGGGATAGAATTGCATACCGATGCCTTTGTGATAACACTATGATGGTATTGTATGTTATTGGGCATGCAGTGGTTAGTGGAACTGGAGGATGTGATATGTAATTTTAAGAAGAGAATAATGCAATTTGAGAGGGAAGGTAAGAAGCTTATGTTGAGTGGGAACCCTAAGAGGGTATCTAAGGAAATTTCGGGTAAGGTTTTACATAAGATGTTAAAACATTCTAACAGGGGACAATTATATATTCTCCAATTATCAATGCCTATTGAGCGTCAACTGTAACAGTTAGGACTGGAGAAGGACTAGCCCTCTACTCTTGAAGAGATCAATGGGCTATTGGCTAAATATTCGACAGTGTTTAAGGAACCAAATCAGTTACCACCTTAGAGCCAATGTGATCATCGAATCCATTTAAAGGAGGGAGTGAAGGCTATTAACGTTAGACCTTATCGATATTCGGGAGGGCAGAAAGACATCATAGAGGAATCAGTGCAAGAATTGATGAAATAAGGCTTCATCTGAATAGCATAGGATTTTATGCCTTACTAATAGTCCTTGTTAAAAAGAAGGACAATTCATCGCGTATGTGTGCAGACTACCAGAAGTTTCGGATTCCATTAATTGAAGAATTGTTGGATGAACTACATAGTTCAAGTTGGTTCTCTAAACTTGATCTATGTTTGGGGTACCACTAGATTAAAATGCACCCTGAAGGCATTCTAAAAACAACGTTCAAGACACACAAAGGACATTATGACTTTTGTGATACCCTTCAGTCTGACCAACACATCCTTAACATTTCATTGTTTGATAAATGACATTTTTAGGCCTTATTTGAGACAATTCAGGTCGATTTTTTTTTATGATATACTCATGTACAACAGCTCTCTATCACTTCATTTGGACCACCTTCATAAAGCCTTGAAGACCTTGCAAGAGAACAAACTATTTGTTAAAGGAAGTAAATGTGTATTTGGAGCAAGGCCAGTGGATTATTTGGGGTACTCGATTTCATAGCAAAGGGTCTCAACAGACTATAAAAAAGTGGGAACAATTTTGCAATGGTTGGTTCCTAAATCAGTAAAGGAATTAAAGGGCCTCCTGAGCATCACTAAGTATTAAAGGAGATTCATAAAATATTATGTGGAAATTGTACAAACCCTTGACTTACTTGCTCAAGAAAAACAACTTAGTAAAATGGAGATGAGATGATGAAGCTCAACAAGCCTTTGAGAAGTTTAAAGCAATGATGACTACTGCTCCTGTCTTAGCCTTACTTGACTTTTTCAAACCTTTTATAATGGAGGCAGATGCAAGCGACAAGGGCATAGGAGCAGTCTTGCAACAAGAGTTTCACCCCATCACCTTCTTAGGTAAGGTCTTAGCAAGTAAGCATTGGGGGCTATTAACATACAAAAAGGAGTTCTTGGTTGTCATTAAAACCATCAAGCATTGTCATTATTATTTGAATGGTAGAGCTTTCATTGTCTACACCGATCATAAAAGCTTGAAATTCCTACTGGAGCAAAATATTTCCACATCATTCTAACAAACATGGCTTTCTAAGTTGCTTGGATATGACTTTAACGTTCACTATAGGAGTGGAAAAGAAAATTCTTATATTAATGCCTTATCACTGAACTCGTCACTATTTCTGACTCACATGTTCATACGGAATTGTTGAATGAGATAAAGGAGAGCTGTAGTAGAAATCCTGCCACATAAGAAGTGGTCCAGAAACTAAAGGATGGGACTACCTTGCAATCTATTGCTTATGAATGGAAGGATAAACTCTTAAAATAGAAAGGAAGATTGATGGTGGGCTTTAATCATAATCTAATAATAAAGAAAATTTCAATGGGACATGATGCAGTCATGAGAGGTAATGCAAGAGTACAAGCTACTACTAAAAGATTGCATAAATTATTTCATTGGAAGGGATTAGCAAAAGATGTCTGGAACTACATCAAATAATGTATAGTCTGTCAAAGGAGTAAATATGATAATGCTGCTTATCTTGGCCTATTACAACCCATTCCGGTGCCTAAAGAATGTTGGAAAGAGTTAAGCTTAGATTTTAGAGAAGGGTTATCAGCATCTTGAGGACACTCGGTGATATTAGTAATGGTAGATAGATTTAGTAAGTATGTGAATTGCTATGATTAATGATAGAGATATAATATTTCTGAATAAGTTCTGGCAAGAAATCTTCAAATTGCAAGGGGTCCATTTGAAGTTTTCAACCTCATACCCTCCTCGAATAGATGGTTTAACGAAAGCTGTCAACAAAATTTTGGAGACTTACCTTTGTTGTTTTTGCAGTGAGGAACCAAACAAATGGATGGACTAGATGCCCTTAGCTAAGTGGTGGTACAATACTACTTACCATTCAACCATCAACGCACTCCTTTTAAAGTCCTCTATTGGTACCCTCCACCAATACATGTTCCCTATCCAGCAGGTGAATCACAGGTGGCTATGGTGGGTCAAGCACTAAAGGAGAGGGAGGAATTGTTGGCAATTATAAAGTTCTATTTGAAGAGAGCATAACACCGAATGAAGCAACAGGAAGACAAGCACAAATCTGATCGAGAGTTTGTCATAAAAGACACTGGGTGTGGCTGAAGCTTCAACCATACCGCAAACACTCATTATAGAGTAGGAGGAATAACAAGTTGGCACCATTGTATTACGATCCATATAGAGTGACTGAGATACAAACTACAATTACCTACTCACTCAACTATACATCCCACTTTCCACATATCATAGCTTAAAAGGTTTTAAGGTGAGCTAATAGATCAACTTGCAAAATTACCAGAAAATATATGAATTACAGAACACATTCCAGTTGCTGTGTTAGGCGAAAAGATGGTAAAAAGGCACAATAAGGTAGTGATGCAAATCTTGGTCCAATGGTTATATGGAAATGCAGAAAATGTCACTTGGGAATATCTACCTGAGCTTTAATAGAGGTTTTTAAAGATCAATCTGTTTGACAAGGATTTTAAGGTAAAGGGAATTATTGTTAAGAAAAACAGAGGAGGTGCTAACTAAGGCTAGTTAGAAATAATATAAGGAATCAGTCTGACATCATTTCAATGTTTCTACAACTTATACAATATGTAGCGTTTCTTTTATAGAGTAGAATAACCACTTACACACATATGACACACTGATTGGCTATTGGACTTGATTGTTAACCATTGTGTTATTAAACTGAGATTCGTCAAGTAACAAAAATTAGAAAAGTTTTCCCCAATTTTTCTTCTCTCTTTGTTTTCTCTGTCCTTCTATTCTTTAATTCTTTTTATTCATGAAAACTAGTGCATCAAAAAATGTACTTGGTCCGGGAAGCCTAGAATGGGAAGGCATCTTGAGTTGATGTTCCTTTGGGGTCCTTGTGCTTATTTTATCATCTAACACATCACATCCACTAAACCTATCTTCCGACTTGTAATCATTCTTATATGAAACATGATTTTTTACCGCCTATGACAAGTAATTTCCTCTCCCAGTCTTCACTTCTTCCTTTTTTTTCTTATTCATTTTTTGCGCTCTGGATTGGTATTCTTCTAGATGGTTTCTTCTTTTTGTTGGTTCTAAAACCTCCATTTTTATGTACTATTATACTTCACCATACCTTATCAATCACAAAGAGAATGCAGTCTGCCCTAGTGGAAGTGCTAATGTCACGAAGAAAGCACATGGTCTTATAACTAATAGAAAAGCATATCCTTAAAAAGTATCTTGTTCATCTCTCTATATAAGAATGTTCTATTTATAGAGCTACCACTATACAGAAACAACAAAATAATAATAATTACAATAATTGACCAAAGATTATGCCAGAATATATGAGTTAATTAAAATATCAAAGTTATTTTTAATTAGCTATGGCTAAATTATAGCTTAAACTAGTTGTGTTGTAGTTGATATCTCTCTTAAAATTAAGGTGTCAATAAACATCAATTTGTCAACTAGATACTTTTTTCAAGCAAATGTCATGAATTTGGTAATATAAATCTACAATTTGATCTCAAGAAGGCACCAAATGAAGTCAAACAGTTAGATTTTGCACAAATTCACCCAATGTAATGGAAATTAACCTCAATGTATTTTGAACATTTATAGTGAACAAAATTAGTAGATATGCAAATGAAACTAATGTTATAAGCAAAAGGAGAGATAAATTGATTAAATGAGATTCCAAAATCCAAAAGAAGTCAACCAAGTCAAAAAAAATTCTAAACTACTTGGGGACATGGCATGATATTCTACCTGATTTAAAGATTTAGGAACCTGATCTTACTTTTTTCACTTCCACACAATAGGCATTAAACCCATGAATACACACCACCTAGCTGTAAAATGTCATGTATCAAGATATTTGGCATAATCAACATTAACAAATGCCACTAGTTATAGGGAAGAAGTGGAAGGAAGAAATAGACCACATCATATGGTATTCTTTAGGTATCGAATGATTTGATAAAGGGCTAAGAAATGTAGTTTATGAGGTTGAGAAACAAATTGACTCACCACCTAGATAGCATATGAAATATCAAGTTGAGTAATTGTAAGGTATATAAGACTAACAACAAGATTTTTGTATATAGTGGGACTAAGCAATAATGGACTAGCATCTTTGGTTAATTTCATATTGATCTTCATTAATGTAACATAAGATTGGTTATCGGCAATATTGGCCAATTTGATCAAATTTGCAATGTACTTATACCCTATTATCTTATTGAGAAACTTCCAAACTCATAAAATAAATCAAATTTTCAAAATGAAAGGAGAATTAAATAACTTTTTTTAACTTATCAATACCTTATCGATCATTTCCCATTATAACCATATTATCAAAATATTCTAATAAAGCAATTATACCGCTAGAATAATGAGGAATAAATGATGAGTAATCATTAGAGTTTTTTGTAAACTGGCTAGTTTAATCGTAGACGAGAATTTCTCAAACTGTAAACGAGGTTAGAGTTTTTTAGAAAAACTAGCCAGTTTAATCGTAGATGAGAATTTCTCAAACTATATATAAGGTTAGAGTTTTTTGGAAAACTAGCTAGTTTAATTATGGTCGAGATTTTCTCAAACTATACATGAGGAGCTTGTTTGAGTCTATAAAGAGACTTGCAAAGTTTATATACCAAATTTATATTAGGAAGTAGGTATCTTAGTAAAGGTCTCATATACACCATTTCTTTTAAGTTAACATACAAGAACATATTTTTGGCATCCATCTAATACAAATGCTATTGTTTATTTGATGCAACATCTAATAAAGTTATAATAGTAGTAATCTTTGTAAATGGAGAAAAGGTCTCGAAATAATCAATCCCATATTCTTATGTGTATCTTTAAACCGCTAATTTGGCTTTATACCTATTAAGAGAACCATCAAGTTTGAGTTTAATAGTATGGATCCATCTACTATAAATTAAAGATACATTAGGTGATTTAGGAACTAAATCCCAAGTATGATTTTTCTTAAGAGCTGAAATTTTTTCTTCCATGCTCCTTTTCCAATATGCATTATCTACTGCTTATAGGTAGATGGTATTGAAATAGTTTTAAAAGCAAAAAGATAAGCAATTAAAGAATCACACCATTCTAAAGAGCAACCATACTGATATGGAGATTGACCAAAAATAAAATGGGATAAGCGACGTGATTGGGTTAAAGAAGAAGAAGAAGAAGTGACTGGTGATTGTAAAGATTGTGGACCTTTAAAATGACGATCCATTTGAGGTATTTGCAGTATAATCATTGTTGAATTGGAAAATTTACTTGTTAAACTACCAATAAAATTATTATTAAAAAATGAGAACAAAAAAGAGATTAAGTTATGAAGAGAGGATGTAGGAGTTATAAGAGACAAGGAAAAATAGTACAAATCCTCAAAAAAGGTGACATGACGACAAATACACATCCATTGTGTGCAAAAATTATAACAGATATATCCTTTGTGTTTACATCATAACTAGAAAAGAAAGGTTTTACTGCTTTAGTAAATAATTTTGTACATTCATTTAGAGGTAGAAGTATAAATTACATACGACCAAAGATTCTAAAATGAGAGTATTGAGAGGGGGGGTTTATACAGACAAAACTAAGGTGTATAAAGTTTAAGCATAGGTGTGTGCTATTGATTAATTAGAAACACAACCATATGAATAGCTTCTACTCAAAAGCTTTATGGAAGATGGGATTCAACTAAGTGAGTATGAGCGATTTAAATGACATGATGAATTTTTCTTTCAACAACTCTATTTTGATCTGGGCTTTAGGAAAAAGATAGTTAATACACAATACCTTTTTCTTGAAAAGATTGGTAAGTGAAAAAGAACATAATTCTCCTTTAGAATCGAAGTAAAAAGTATTAATGATTTTTCCAAATTATGTCTCATTCATATTGAACAAGACTTTTGCAATATTAGTAAGACCAAATTTAGCAACAAAAAGTATACCTAAGTAAACTATGTGTAATGATTTGTGAATAATACAAAATATCAATATCATAACCTAGAAAAAGATAGTGACGGACTCCATAAATCAACATGTGTTAAATCAAAAGTTGTATCTATATGAGAAGAACTATAAGTAAATGGGTAATTTTGTAGCATTATCAAAAGAGCAACTTTTATAATCTAATGTTAAAATATCAAAGTTAATATATAAATGATTAGAAAGACCATTAGATTGAAACATGTCTTTTAGTTTACTTGTGTGGGGATGTCCAAGGCATTAATGCCAAAGACACTACTTTTTATTAGCAATAAAAACATTATTTAAAAAAGAAGTAAAATAACAAAATGAGAGAGAATACTAATTATCCTTAGGATTATCTTTAGGATTGTGAGGGGTT
This sequence comes from Pinacopodium congolense, assembly GCA_028565735.1. Lineage (NCBI taxonomy): Eukaryota > Viridiplantae > Streptophyta > Magnoliopsida > Malpighiales > Erythroxylaceae > Pinacopodium > Pinacopodium congolense. The sequence goes on along the minus strand of JAOXYD010000557.1, from coordinate 7,107 downwards.
AGATCATTCATGTTTAAGTGAAATAATTGTCCTTACCTATTCCCATCACCTTCCTAATTTAAAGGTCTTATATAGACTAAACAAAAAAGAAAAATTAATTACACAATAAAAAGTAATCTTATAGTTAAATTTATGACATAAAGAGAATGATAAAGAGGATGAGATTTGTTCAAAGAAAGTATTCTAACCCCTTTTATAGGTAATTTTTCGTAGTTAGTATCAATAATAAATTTATTTGGAGGGTATGGTTGAAGTTTTGGAAAATTATGTGTTTAGTTGGACATGTGAGTGAAGGATGTAGAGCTAATAAACCAAGGGAATAATTGGTTTGTTTTACCTAATCAACAATCAATAAAGAAGGCAAATGAAATAATACCATGTAGATGAGATTGCATAGTAGTTTGATGTATTTGATTTATGATATCTTATGAGAGAGTCAAGGTAGTACTATGTGAACCACTAATAGTTTGATCTTAACTCAAACTAAAAACTAAGAAATGCTAGTTAGTTTATCTTATTCCTTTGCAATAGTCAACATTTGAAGAATATATGTCCCTTATTTTTACAATAATTGCATTTATTCTCTTCTTGTTGTGGGATTGTATAAGTTAAATACTATTGTAAAATTTGTAATGTGTTTTTAACATCTAGTCAATTGTTTTGTTTAGGGCTTACCACTAGATGTTAAAAAAATTTTATCAACATAATTTCTCCCAAAATTAAATCAATATTAGTTCATCCTTAATTAATTATATTGGCTCTAACATTCTCAAATGCATCTTTGAGTTTTGTAAGAAATTAAAGCACTCTACTCCTATCTCTTTCTTTCTTTAGCTTTTGAAAAGCAAAAACAAGGATTAATGATATCATATCTAATCGTGTCTATAAATCTAATAATTTAAAGTAAAAGTGGTGGGAAACCTATATCTATCTAATCGAAAGCTCAACAAAAAATTTAAGGTTTTCTACAGGATATCTTTAATAAAAATTTAACTTAAAACAAAGATAAGATATTAAAAGGTTTTAGATAAACCTAAATAAAGCTTCCCTGTTAAAGCTGATTTCTTCTCATATCCTTTTATCATAGTCGTTCACGTGTCTAGCCTCTAATGGTATCTACAGGTCTCTAGAAAGAGAACTCAAAACAGTTTTGAGAGGAAGACAGAGTCATGCTAGCAACCCTAGGGTTGCCTTTCTTATATAGAGGAAAAATTATATTTTCCTAATATTAAAATTAAATACAAATCATAATTAAAGTCTAACTCTAATTATAATTGAATAAAAATGTCATATTTGATCCTAAAGTTTCTTAAACTTTATAATTAAGTATAACTTAATTAAATTTTGCTCTCCTCCAAATAAACTTATATGTGTGACCCATTAGGTTTATAATCTGTTGGCAATGACTAGAAATTATACTTATAATTCATATTTAGAATTAGATAAATTAAAAAATCCGTTTAATTCATTTTTAATTCTCTAATTAAACAACTTATAATCATAGATCAAGATTGACGTCTAGTAACATATCATTACCACCCAAATATTAGGAATGTTAAAGTGATTTGACGAACCTGTCTATGCATGATTATAATGTATAATTTGATCCTTTCATCACAGAATGTTCCAATTGGAATTAGAACATGGAATTAGTTTCTACTCTATATAATCTAATAATATTTGTTCTTGTTAATTAGTATATGATTTATAATTGATATTTAAAAACTCCTTTTCAAATTTCAATTTACTTTGGCCAGAGAATTCCTAAATCATCATTAATGAAAAACAGTGAAACATTATCCTTGATTAATTTAGGGGGCAACAAATCTTCTATTGATGCATATAATTATCTCCCTATAGTTCATACTATATCTAAGTACTATCGACTGATTCACTCTATAAAATAGACTATAAGTAGCATCAAAATATAGTAAATCCCATATAAGATAACTTTGGTAATCCTAAGTCTAAGGATTAATTATACAACCATCATAATGAGGAAATTCACATACACACAAGTAATGTTCCATTTGAACTCCTTAAGATTGGGTCAGTTTAGTGAATTTATTATCTAATAAGCACCCACACATCTATTTAAGTGTTGTCACACTTTAATCTATGAGATCGATTACTTTATCCATAAGAAAGAAACATAACGTGCCTAGTCTAACCACTCCATTAATACCCTGTCTTAATGAAACTATGACTAGGAATATTTTAAGAATAATAAAAAATTGCAATTCAAATCTTATAATTATAATTTCATTATAATTTCTAATTTCATAGAAATTATTCCAGAGATTTTATTTTTATGATTAATTTTTAAATATAATTGAAAAATACATAAAATAAAGAATTTTTTATTAAATAGAAAATTATAATTTCATAAATATGTTTACAACCAATAGATTAGTTGCAAAGGCATAAACTAACAAAAGGTCCTTATGTCCTTATCATCTTGATTAAGTTTAGCAATCATATATTCAATTTCAAACTTCTAGCTTAAATGTTTAAGAACACACTCTCTCAAAGTGAGCTCAAATCATACTGGCAACACTAAATGATCTCAAAGTAATTTATTTCTCAACAAAATTCAAAATCCAAGTAATTATTTTAACATTATTTACTTTCTATTTAGCTTTTTCCTAATCATTAGTTGGTTCAAGCAAAATTCGAGTAACAATTTAGAATTATTTGCTTTCTATTTAACTTTTTCTTAATCATTAGTTGGTTGAAGTAATCACCCATCTAGAATTTCAAAAAATTATTTTCTTCTATAAAAATTTTAAAGTAAAATTTCCAAAGAGGAAAATTCCTCTCATTAAACTTAACAAATACAGAGTCAAAATTTTCCCATCCTGTGGAGTTACAAAAGATATAGATTGTGCCTAAAAACTATCAAATACTAAAGACAAGATTTGTTGATAATATAAGCAACGAATTGCTTGTTATAGTTTAAGAGTCAAAACAAAATGATATCCAAAGCAAAGGAGAAATTCAATTTAAACTAGCTTTAATAATACGATATAAAATATGACATAAATGTATTGGTAGAAAAGTATATTCTTAAAAAGTATCATAGTCCTCCAAATGTCTAAGAATGCTCTATTTATAGAGCTACTGGTGTGTGGAAACAATCAAGAAAATAATTACAATTTATTGACCAAATATTCTACATTAATTTGTAGAATATGTCAATAAACTAAAATATGATAAGTTAGGATTATAAGGATTTTTTATAAGCTATAATCATGGCTAAATTATAGCTAATCAAGTTATATTACACTTAATAGTACTTAGCAACAATGATATAACAAAAACAGGTAACATGCAACCAAAAGCTATAATAAGTTGCATTGAACTAATTGCATATCCATATTCATATACAATCAGTTTTAAGCATTTAAACAATTAATGACCAACTACTTTTATAAATAACTCAGCAACTATCAAAAGTTCAAATCCATTGGCATAACTTATTTGTGATAAAGAAGAAACATGAAAGACTTGATTAAGGACAAGCTTAATAGAAGGGGTATAAACCTAGTTCAAGTGCTTGATTAGATCCAGTTGTCTAGACTTGTTTTATTAGCCCTTTTAGGTCAAGTTTAGTTAGAGAAAAAGAATGCATTTTCTAATTTTCCTTTATATATTTCTTTAGGTAAAAAGATCAAATTAGATCCTAACATTTGAAACAAAGTTTAAGTCAATTTTTTAAGCTTTTATATTGCTTGTTTATGCTAAAATTTTCAGATTACTCCAAAGCTTTCTAAGTTTGCATGTCCTAAGCTTGCTCTTGATTCAATTCATTTATTTGATGTATTAAATTCATTTTCATTGTTGTGATTTGTTTTTAACTGATAGATTAAGGTTTCAATAGGTTTGTTGTGATGATCGGGTGATATTTAATTGGTTAAAAATGTTTGTTTATAAGCTAGAATATTAAGACTGCATATTTTGATAGTTGATGATTATATTTTATAAATCTGATTATCTAAGGTTATAATCACTTTTTTCTAGATCAATTTAATTGTTTGTGATCTTTTTAATATGTTAGGAGGCTTGATATATTTTTTATTTTCTGTAGAAATTTTAGAATCAATTTTATTACATGTTCTTTAATGAAACACCATAGAAGGTGTAATTTGGTTACTAACTTGGGGGATTTATTTTATTAATTATTATGATTGATTTATAGGCTGCCCTTTGTCATTTAAAATAGATTTTATAGGTTAATATTGACCTGTGGAAAACAAGATTTAAGTAGTATTAATATTTGAATTTGAATTGAATTATTTTATTTTATGTATGAGCATTAGAGATTGCATAAGGTATTGACATTGTATTGGTTGCATTTGAGTCCTTATCTTACTTTAAAGTTAATCAAGTTTTTGATAAGTTATATAAGCTTGATTTGATGCTTTGGTAGCCTAAGTTTGAAGTTTGTCTTGTGGGAAAAATTTTTGTATTTTGGTTGTATTTGGTAGGATTATTCTTTACACATTTAAGGAAGATTGTATTAAGTTTCTCTTGACCTTATAATTCAAGATTGTTCGGTGGCTCTTAACCCTTGTGAACAAGAATGTTGGGTTACTCTTCACCTTTAAAAGTAAGATTCTAAAGGTTCCTCTTAACCTTGAAATCAACATTGAAAAGGTTACTCTTATTTCAATTAAAGTAAATGTTGCGTTGGTTAGGTGAGTTTAAAACTCTGAATGATTTTTAAACGATTTTACTTTGAAAACCAACAGAATAAAGGCAAGTACACCTATAGCAAAAGTAATATAATGGAGTAAATTTAAAAGGTTGGATGTTGATCCCATAGGGAAAAGATTTGGTTAATTACATCGTCAATTAGATTACAATTATTTAGGAAAAATCCAAACAATTTGAATGAAAATCCAAAATTAGCTAAAACTAGACTAACTTGGCTTAAACACTTCAAAAATGATTTTTAATTACTTTTGAAAATTTTTAAAAATTACCAAATGTGTAAATTAGCTCAAGATTAGATGATTGATGATTTATTTGAGCTTTAAACACATTTAAGATCTGATTAAAGTTCCTTCATAAAATCAAAACAAAGCTTTGGTTAAGACATTACTTTTTCTTCATTTAATCTTATCTAAAGTTTGGTTATGCTCTAATTCAAGTTAGTAGGCTTTTATTTCAAGAAGATGAGTTCTGGAAAATCAAGCTCAGATCTCTAACTTTCACAAAAAATCTAGGTTTGGTCATGCAAGGATTAATTCAGGTTGCTTATTGATTTTTCTAACAATTTAAGATGATTTCTCATGCTTAACTTGTCTTAAAAACTAATCTTAAGTGGCCATCCTAAAATCAGTTCACTTAAACCCTCAATAAAAAAAAATACAGAACCTTTAACATGCCTTTAAGCTCTCTTAAATCATACAAACATCAATCCTTATCAATAAAAATGATTTAGCTACACATATTGATCAAGACATACAAAATATACAACTTATGTAACATATCTTGGTAGATCTATAAATACAAGCTGAAATAATAAGTTTAGAGTATACAAAACAAGTTTGTAGAACTTCTGGGCGTATCTTGTAACTCCCAACTTGATCTAAATTGTAGCACAGCTTTTGATTTGAATCAAACTTACAGAAAAATCAAAGAACATACAAGGTTATAAGCATAAGAACAAGTACTTTGATTAATCCGAAAATAAGAGCATAAAAATGAGTAATATGAGTTAGAAACTCGCTGGATGTGAGTTATAAACTCATAACTATATTTATACACCAAGCTCAGTTGTTTAGAAATCCAGAAACAACACAAAAATTCCAATAACAAAGTGTTTGAAGCTAAAGGACTAAGAAGAAAGAAGGAGAATTCTCTCTAACTATTGACATATCTGATCTCTCTCACAAATTCTTGTTTCTTCTGTGTTTTTTTGTTTTGTTTTTGTAGTTACTACTACCTCCCACATGTACTCGTAGATAGGGAAATTAATTAGGAACACGTCAAAACTACCATCTTTGAGATTTGGAGCTGAAATTATAGATTGCTGCTATTAACGGCACCCTGTACTAATCAATGGAACCCTGAGAGACCACTGTTAATGGTCGAATGCTGCACTCTTAAATGGCCCCCTGTTCATCCATTAATGTGACCCTACCATGGGATAATGGATAGAACTAAGAGGAATTCTTCTAGTTTTTTTCTCTAATTTTTATCATCAGGCTCCATCCTATAAATTAAACATAATAACACATAAATTTAACAATTTAGCACTGAAATAGGGGATCATAATTCAATAAATTAACCATTAAAACTTTATTAATTTGACTCCTAATTATTCCCCCATACTTAAGAATTTACTTATCCTCAAGCAAATTAATTCATTATCAAATTCATAATAGGATATAAAATAGGAAAAATCAATTCAAAATTGATACCGCAATTATTGAAAATGTTTTCTTGATCCTTTAAAATATTGACGCATGGAAATATTATAATATTAATAAATCATATCAAATTGAAAATGCATTTAAATTATTTAATTCTTTTTCAAGTTTCAATCTAAATATAAAAATCGATTCCACATATAAAAGGCAAATAAACTGAGTTTAATGTACTATCTTTTTGACACTTTCATATCCTTTAAAGCAAAAATTAAAAAATAAATTAATCATCTAATTAATTAAATTCATAAATAAATTAGTTGAGAGGTCACTTCAGTCCTTTTACGCGAAGGTGAACATTTTATCGTGAATAACCCCCGGTTACTCAACTGTGTCACAGTAACTCAACTGACTATTTTGTTCCACTTATAACCTCAAATCTCATATACATATATATTTATTCTGTTTCTTTTCTTTTTCTTTTTCTTTTTCTTTCTCTTTTTTTTAATATACACATACACAAGATTAGAAATCAAAGGAGTGGTTCTGCTTACTTATTTAATTAATTAAGTAATTATTTTTTTCTTTTTGGGGATAATTCCGATTCTTTTTCTTTGAATGAGGTTAATGCCTTAAAAGAAGTTATAAAATTACTTAGAGAGTTACATTTTATATGTGGAATATCATTCTAATCATTAGGTATCTACCTTCCAAATTATGAAATGAGTTAAAG
>JAOXYD010000536.1:0-15740 GCA_028565735.1 Pinacopodium congolense | reverse complement strand
ATCTAAGGATTGTCTGATTATGGTACGGTGGCAGCAAGTGAAACACCTTCAGGACGAGGCATACTTTGAGTGGAGTTGGATGAAGCCTCACCCATCTTAACCTCAGGTGCTGCAGGTGTAGGAGCATCTTTAGTTCCCTTCTTTATCCACCACCCATGCCTAAATATAAAACTCCATTGCTTTAACAAAGTAGGATTGATAATAACCTTGGAAGATGCATTGGCCATCTCTTTCGACTCCAAAGGAACTTCAACATCCGAAAAAATCCTCATCAAAAGGTAAGGAAAACTGAAATTCTTAGTAGCCCTCTTTACCTTGAGCGCATCCAGCATACAAAGGATAATGAAACCAGATAATGGTATGACAGAAATAGCTCCGAAGTCATATAACATCCTAGATAATAGATAGACATCTACCACCCTCATCTCATTCAAACCACTAGCCCTAATACAAACATTAGAGCTAATAAGGGTCACAATAATCCTCTCTTGGAACCCTAAGTTTGAGATGGTTAAGCTTCGGCTGTTGCTCATCAGTGCCAAGGCTTCCCTCACAGCAAGTACAGAAAATGAGGGATCAGTAGAAATCGAATCAACCTGCAAATGTTCCGTAGTCTTCACATAAATAGCACCCTCATCCAGAACTCCCAATAAAGTTGGAAAATACTCCCGAGTTAAAAGAATAGGGATACTCATATCATCGAGTGAAACTCAATAGCTTTAGAGTCATCCTTGTCTTCGATGTTCGCGTAGAACTCGTGAACCAAGTTAGGATAAAATGGAGCTGAAAAGGTCACAACAGGCTCCCAACCTATGCTCTTGAATGCTGTAGAAGGATCAAATTGAGGTTTAATGCTCGAATGAATCAGTCATTCATCGATAAACGAGTTGCGTTGATGTGCTTAATGCTAGTTGAAATTGTCGACACTCGTAAATCGAGAAGGGTTATATGCCAAACGTTTCCTTGGTGGAGCCATTTGATGCTAAACTGTTTAACATATACTCTAGAATAGGTTAGAAATTTCAAATAAAATCAAAAACTTTTTCCAAAAAAATATCCAAAAAATCACCAATTTATTTGAAAATTCCCAAATTTTTTGTTGAAACGAAAGGTTGAAAAATTGGTATCAATGGAAATCTTATGAAATTACAAACACAATGATACCAAATTTCAATTGAATGGATGCCTAGATCAAAAGAAAACTGAAAAAGAATACCTTGATAGAGAAAAATATCCAAATATGTCAGAGCCAATTATGAAAAATTTGTTGATTTTTAGACCAATTTGATGTATGAATGTTGTATAGGACTTGAAATGCGATAAATGGACACCAAGGATGCTCAATTTAGTTAACAAATGAGGAAGATATGAATTTTTGAAGGTTCTATTGTGAAAAGGGGCGAAGAGGAAAAACCCGAGAACTACTGGGTTTTTATACTTTCTGCAACTAGTAACAGTGCCCTGTTCTCCATACAATGGCACAGTTGATGGTTGATCAAGGCACCATTACTTGTCTTTTAACACTATGAAAAATCGAACCCTATTCTACCATCAACATGAGCCTATAAGGGTGCCATTGATGGTCTGCCTCAAGCTTATTTTGATCAATTTCCTTCCAAATTTCTAACAAAAAACTCATGAATTCAAATCCTAACAACATGGATTGAAATATCCATCACATTTCTTCAAATTCAAGGCTAAAACACACTTAAATTCAAATCAAACACACTAAACAAAAGGCATCCTAAAGAGAGCAAACTAAACCTAATTCAAACAAACTTCCAAAGCTTCAACACTTGATTTATTAAATCCTAAGAGCCAAAATAAAATCAATTCACACATAATTACCTACCTAACTTGAAAATTTTCTACTTTAAATGAGGATTAAACAGTGAAAGAGTCTCAGAAGACTCCTCAACTGAACTAGGCACATATAACTTCACTTTTTGTCCATTAACCTTGAAAGATGAGCGACCATTGCTAACTTCAATTGTTCCAAATGGATAAGTTTTGGTCACATTGTAAGGGTCTATTCATTTAGACCTCAACGTTTTTGGAAACAACTTCAATCTTGAATTATATACCAAGACTTTATCACCAACTTTGAACCCTCTTTGAATGATATACTTGTCATGCCATCTTTTGAGTCTTTCCTTATATAATTTAGAGTTCTCATAAGCTTCAAGAAGAAACTCATCCAACTCGTTCAATTGCAAAATCCTTTCCTTTCCAACCTTTCTTGAATCAAAATTCTAAAACTGAATAGCCCAATAAGCTTGATGTTATAATTTAACCGGCAAATGACAAGCCTTACCATATACCAACTTGTAACGAGACATTCTAATGGGCATTTTAAATGCAGTTCGATATGCCCAAAGTGCATCATCTAACTTCATTTACCAATTTTTTCTTGAAGAACAAATGGTTTTTTTCCAAAATTCTCTTAATTTCTCTATTGGATATTTCCATTTAACCACAAGTCTAAGGATGGTAAGGAGTAGCAAACTTATGGATAACACCATATTAGATAGAAGGGATTCAAATTGCTTGTTACAAAAATGCATTCCCCCATAACTTATAATGGTTTTAGGTGTCCCAAATCAAGTGAATATGTTCTTTTTAACGAATCGAACTACACCTTTCATATCATTTGTTGGAAGTGCAACTGCTTCAACCCATTTGCTTACATAATCAATAGTCACTAAGATGTATTGGTTGGAGTATGACGAAGGGAATGGACCCATGAAATCGATACCCCAAACATCAAAGACTTCACCAACCAAAATGTTGGTTAGTGGTATCTCATATCTCCTTGAAGAACTGTCTCTTCAAAGTTTGGCACTTCTCTTTGAGGTTGGTTGGCTCTAAAGCTAGGTAGAGTTGGTCTTTTAGGATTAGCTTAAGGTTGTTGAGGTGGTTGCAAGTAGTTTTGATTGTTACTCCATGAAAAATTAGGATGGTTCCTCTATCCAGGATTATAAGTGTTGGAAAAGGGGTTGCCTCTTTGCCTATTGAAATTACTAACAAAAGGACTTCCTTCTTCACACTCTAATGATGAATGGGAGGTACTACCATAACTTTCACATTCAATCTTATGAGAACTATTAGAAGCACCAATCATCAAATTATTAATCTTCTTGTTCAATACTTCCAATTGTACTGCAAAAGCTACTGTATCATTGATTGCATAAACACCATGTGGTTTCCTTGGATGGCGTTCTTAATTATACTAAAAACTATTCATAGCCATATCCTCAATCAGATTGTAGGCTTCGGTCGCAGTCTTACTCATTAGATTGCCTCCAACTACAGCATCTATGGTGCTACGAGTTGAAGGTGTTAATCTTGTGTAAAATATGTAAACTTGCTACCACGTATTAAATCCACGACTTGGACACTTTGCAAGAATCTCTCTAAATCATTCCCATGCCTCGTATAGACTATCATTCTCGTATTGCATGAATGAGCTAATTTTAGTTTTTATTTTTGTTATCTTAACAGGTGGAAAAAAATTTAGCTGGGAACAATTTCATTAATTCGTCTCATGTAGTAATAGAACCCAGTTGAAGTGTGGACAACCAGACTTTCTCCTTATCTCTAATAGACAGAGGGAAAAGTCCAAGCCTAATTGCATCATCAGAGACCCCATTTCTTTTGAAAAGATCACAAATATCAAGAAAATTTTCCAAGTGTTCATTAGGATCTTCTAAAGTTGAACCTTCAAATTGTGATGATTTAACCATTGAAATTATGCTATGTGGAATTTCAAAGTTATTTGCATTGACCCTGGGCCGCACAATGCTAGAAAGAGTCTACCTTGGTTCCCTAAAGCTAAGTCCATCATGATTGGTTCCCTATTTTCTGAGGTCCTACAACTACATGTTCCTCAGGATTCATTTCTATGTGTTCGAATTCAGTATCACTCGAGGTTTCTACATTTAATAGATAGGACGGTGTTGCACGAGTTTCTTTCTTCTTCTTCCTCAACATGCGCTTGAGTTCTGGATCGAAGTCTACTAGCTCGAGATTTCATCCCCGAGTATGCATACAAGTTCAAATAAAATACTAACTAGAAGAAAATAAACAAATGAAACAAATAAACTAAGTAAAAAGTAAATAAAGCACACAAGGTAAAATAACTAGAAAATAATTACAAAAAAATTTAGAAATATTATAAAAAAATATTTTACAAGTCCTAAAGTAATTGACACCAATTTTTCTAATAGTAAGGTCAAAATATCATTGGCAATGGTGCCAAAAGAATTTGTTGCTTTGGTTAGGTAACTTAAAACTTTGGATGATTTTGAAACAAAGGCAAGTGCACCTATCGCAAAAGTAATAAAGTGGAGTAATTTTCAGACTCTGAGTGTCAAACCCATAGGAAAAATGTTGCTTAATTAAGAGGTAGACCGGATTACAATTATTTAGGGAAAATCTAGACAATTTGATCAAAAGTCTAAAAATTGCTTAAACTAAACTACCTTCGCTTAAACACTTAAAAAATGATTTTTAATTACTTCTGAAAAAATGTGTAAGTTAGCTATGGATTAGATGATTGATGATTTAATTGAGCTTTAAAATACATTTAAAGTCTGATTAAAATCCTTTATAAAATCAAAACAAAGCTATGGTAAAATCCTTTATAAAATCAAAACAAAGATATGGTTAAGACTTTGTTTTTCTCTATTTAATCTTGTCTAAAGTTTGGCTATGCTTTAAAATCAAGTAAATAGGTTTTAATTTCTAGAAGGTGAGTTCTAGAAAATTAATTCAAAACTCCAAATTTTACAAGAAATCCAAGTTAGGTCATGCAAGGATTAATTAGTGTTGTTTATTGATTTTTCAAACAATTTAAGATGATTTCTCATTCTTAAACACTAATCTTAAGTGGCCAGCTTAAAATTGGTTCATTCAGACGTTCAACAAGAAAAATACAGATATTTTAACATGCCTTAAAACTCTTTCAAATCATTAAAACATCAATCCATAACAACAGAAATGATTAGCCACACATTTGCATCAAAGCATATAAGACATACAATTTATACAACATCCTTTGATAAATCTAAAATTTAAAGCTTAAATATAAAGTTTAGATGTTACAACAAATCCCACAAAGACTTTTGGGTGATTCTTTAACTCCTAACTTGAATCTGAACTTCAGCCAACGTCATCAAGATATTGCAGAAAAATCAAGAACATTCAAAGATATAAACATAAAAATATCAACCTTGATTAATCAGAAAAATGGAACAAAATGAGATATAATCTAAGTTTAGAAACCCCCTTAAATGATTCCTACACTCAGATATGAGTCTTAACAACAAGCTCCAATGTTTAGAAACTTAGAAACAATACACAAATTCAAAGAACTAAGTGTTTGAAGCTTAGAACTAAAGAAAAGGCTAGGAAATGAGAGAAGAATAATTCTCTCTCTATGGTAGACCTAAATTCTCTAATCTCTCTATGTTTCTTATATGTTTTTGGCTATTTTCAGGACCTGGAGAGCTCCCACCCATGTGCTAGCAGGCACTAGCATTAATTAGAAATATGCCAAGAGTTGAAATCTAGATGATTTGAAGCTGAAATTGTTGATTATAAGAGCAATGGCACCCTGCCTCCCAGCAATGGCACCCTTAGAAGGTGTTGTTGCTACTCAAATGCAGCACCTATTAGTGTCCCCCTGTTCTTCCAGTAACATGACCTTATCAGGGGCCATTAATGGTAAAAAATAAGAGGATTTCTTCATGATTTTGCTCTAATCTTCATCATTAAGCTCTATCTTGTAAATTAAACACAATAAGACATCAATTTAACATTTAAGCACTAAATTAGGGGCCATAATTTAACAAATTAACCATTAAAACTATATCAATTTGATCTTTAATAGCTCTCTCAAGGTGAATTGTTGATGGACTTTGTAATCTAGGTGCCTTGGGAAGCATTTTTTTTCCAAGTTTTGAATGCTAATTGTTACAATACTTTAGTTACATTTATAAGCCTCCTCTATTTGATATTTATATGCTCTAATTTGTTTCAAATGCTTTCAAATCTTTATATTTTGATTTATATCTTTTGTTTGTTAAGGTAGTAAACCTGTCATTAAGGATAATATAACATAAATTGAGCACTTTATATAAAGAATGAGATGAATTCAAATGAAATAATATGTAAAAACTTAATCAAGTTCGTGGCTATCAATTCATTATTTTTTAATGATTAATGATGAAATTTCAATGGATATGCTTGATAAAAAAAAATTTTCCATACTATTATTATCAATTTCAAATGGTAAATGATTAATCGATTTACGTAAGGACAATCAAACATTTAACTGAATTTGATAACGTGTAAAATGTATACATTTTTAGATACAATTCATCTTTAATTTTTCACATTATCCAATTATTTATACTTCTTGTAGTGTTTTGTTATCATAATTAGGTATTAGGTGCATTCAAGGAGTGAAAATCACACAAACGAGTAATTTTAGAGCCTTTTCAAGGAGTATAATATGGGTTCAACAACAATATCATTACTAGATAAGAGGAACCAACTTTATGCTCTTAGAAGACCATAATAGAGTTATTGTATTCCCAGGGACTATCATTGTATGTCATGTAATAGATAGAGAAGTGGTTGCAAAGTTCAATGAAATGAGAATATTCTTGGGAATTTCACTAAGTTCATGTGCCAAAACATAAATCTAGGGTTTCCAACCTTAAGGGGGCTCCAATACTATAAATAGCTCAGGAATAAACATTAAAAGGGAGTTTAGTTAAGGCTTGGAAAAACATCGGAGGCATATTCTTTGCACATTTTCCAGCACCTCCTTTCTTACATCTATTAACTCCCAATCAATGTTTTGATAGTTTAGAGGTTGTCTGATTCAATTGAGGATAGCTTCAAGGACACAAAAAAAGCCTTTTTTCCATTGATTAGGAGAAAGAAGTCAGGATAAAGCTGCCATTTCATTGACTTATTATACTTTTACTTCATGTTTCTCCATTGTTGGTTTTCATTGGTCCTTAACATTTGTTTTGATTTTATTGATGCTTTAAACTAAGCAAGAAGCTGCATGTCACCAGCTAGGAGAAAGAAGCTGGGATAACATCTTACTTCATTTTTCTCTATAGAAGGTCTTCACTATTTCACATATCTATTTTTTATTTTGTTTATATCTAATGTATTAGGAAGCTTTGTGGCTATTATTTGAGAAGTTTAAGGAGGAATTTTTCATATTGTGAACACTAATCTCTACTTAGTTTTACTCTAGACCAATTCCCATTCTTTTTTGGGTCCATGATTATGTATTGCTTATCAAGAACAATTACATTTTAGTGTTTGAATGATCTTGATAGCTTGCCTATTAATTGATTTATTGATCTTTTTTTAATTTTATTTCTTTATATTTTGAGAATTAAAATTGGTGGAAGTATATATTGAATTAGGTGTTCAAGTTCTCTTAATTTAGTTCAATTATGGAATTATTGATGGCATCTTTACACCCCAGAACTACGTTGCTCTTTAATACTTTGTTATCAACTTATTGATTGTTAACCTAGTTTAGGCTAATTTATCTTAATCTTTGTTTAAAATTATTCAATTTATTAGGTTGATTAATAGCTTCCTTTCTAGACTAGTTCTCACTTCACTTTCTTGTGAGAATGATACTTAACTTCCTATTATATTATGGGAAAATGAAGGTGCACTTAACTATAATTACTGGCTTTAAAAATATTTTATAAAGGTTGCTCTTTGCCTCTAAAAATATTTGTTAAGATCCTATTGCCTTCTAAAAATATTTGTTTAAGATTACTCTTTACCTTCTAGAAAGAAGAATTTTATTGGATTAGTCTTGACCCTTGAAAAGCAAGATTGAGTGTGGGTTAGTCTCCACCCTTGAAATATGATTGTTGAATTAATCTTCACCCTTGAAGTGAGTTTTTATGTTTACTCTTCACCCTTGAAGTAATATTGTAAGGTTACTCTTTACCTCCTTAGTGAAAGAAGATTTTTGTTGAATAGGTTACACTTGACCTCTTTAGTGAATGCATATTAGTGTAGGGGTTATTCTTCTTCCATTAAAGAAGATTATACTTTGCTATATTGATGATAGTACAAATTCCAACATCTAAGGTGTTTGATTGGATTAGGCAACACTAGTATTGTTGAAACATTATGGATTTTAGTGTCTCTTCTCTTATTTAAACTCTTTTTTTTTCTTTATTTAATGTATCATTGACTTATAGTATATTGATAGATTTATTTATCTTTAAATTGGTTGATATTTGTATTTAAATTAAAGTATTGATGTGTGTATCTTTGGTTCATTTTTATATTATAATTGTTCACGTGACTAAATTTTGTTAATGTCTTTATCAATTGAGCAGATTACTTATTTTTATATTATTATTAATTGAGTGGTTGTCTTATACTTATATTGTGTCATATCATATACACATTTCTTTTGACTGAAATTTTTTTCAAAAACTTCACATTGTTTGGTTTAAATTTAAGTAGTTTAAAATTTCTTATTTGGTAAATTTTTTTTAGAATACTCAATTCACCCCTTCCCTCTCTTAAGTTCCTTTAGGACCTACAATTGCATTAATGGAAACTAATTATTTGAATTGAAGATTAAAATGAAATCCCTTATTTTAGGCCGAGATTTAAATTTGTGGGAAATTGTTAAAAATGACCCTTACAAATCTTCAAATGAAGTCTAAGTTGTTTCCTTAAATGAAAGAGCCATACATATCTTACTTGATGCATTAAATAGGAAATGTTTTAATAAAGTTTTCGTTTATGTTTCGGCCAATGATGTTTGGTATAGGTAGAGTATTCTTGTTAGTGGAAAGGATGTGGAAGAAACCATAAAAGAAACGAAGGAAGTCGAGGAAGACAAAGAAGAGGAAGAGGTTCAAAATGTTTATCTTATGACCTTAATGGAAGAGGTTAAGGAACTAAGATACCATCTTCTTCTAACTATTCTAATATTGAAAGCTGTGATGATGATATTGATGATTTATCATAAGGTGATTTGGTTAAATATTTGATATTTGTTATAATTAAAAAAGAGGAAGTTTTTTTCCAAGAATAAAGAATTTTTAAAGAAGTTAGATGAACCTATGCATGAGAATGAATATTTGAAGAAAGAAATGGATGCTTGTAGATTAGAATGTATGAAGTTGAATAATGAGATGAATGAAACACTAGAATCTAATAATGTATGCATATTAGAAATTAATAGTGTAAGGCCCTAACGTATACCATAGAAATATTATAGCACATCTAAGCAACATCAAGAAATGAACATAACAAGTGAATTAACATAATGATACTTAATGTAAAAGATTTGGTAAATGGGTATTCTTTTCATTTTAGCATGAACATACCTCTATAATTTTGCAATATCTTGGTCTGTATACGTCCAAATTGGGTAATTGTGATTGGAAATTAATCTAGAGACATAGATCTAAAAATGTTATGAAGAAACTGAAATTCGATCATGCTTCTCAGGTTTTTGAAATCTGGCTTAAAATTAAGTTATGGCTACTATCCTTATTTTCAAAAAAATTGTAATTTTTTGGGTATAATACCCAGAATAATTAACCAAACTGCATGAAATTTATGACCCTAGAAAATTAAGACATAGGGAAATGAAATTAATTGATAATATTGTAGGCCAATATGGGAAGTAAAGGAAGAAAAAGGATTAATATGCAATTTTTCTAAAGCTAACACATGTACCAATTGGATTAAGACATGCGTAACCAATAATAATAAAGCATATGTGTGGGTGTTGAAAGTTATGGAATGGGAATATGGAGAGGGGGATGAACAACATTCTAAGTTTAAAATTTCTCCTCTCCATTTCACCTTCTTCATCCCATCATTTTTCATGTAAGAAATTAAGTCAATCATAAGAGGAAAGCAAAAGAGGAAGGGAAGGAAAGGAAATAGAGGACCTACTTTGTCAATTTTCAGGATTTGTATTTCACTTAGTGATGTGGAATTGTTGTTGGGATGTTGCTTTGGTGTTATCTTGGAGAGAATTGGTTAAATATGATAAAAGAGTATTGTGTAGTATAATTCTGTCAATAGTTTGTTTGAGTCATAACAAATCCTAAAGACCCATAAATTGTGTGATTTTAGTTGAATATGCAACATAAGACATAGAGGTAAATATCTATAAAAGAGACTTTGAATTAATTATGGCTCTATCACCTTAGAATTTAAGGTAAAAAAAGGTTACCTAATGTTGCCCCTGTTTTGGAGAAACTTGTGATGTTTTTTTTATATCTCATAATTTAGAAGTCCAAATGGTTTGACTGTTGGTACTATAAAAACTACATACAGAGGAGAAAAAACTACCTAATGGTGATAACTTATGACTCGCATGCATGAATACATGTACACATTTTATGACCTAAAATATATTTCATATGATTTTTTTATATATGAATTGTGAAATTTGCCAATGGTTAAAGGAAATGTTATGGTGCCTGCTATATTGTCTTGGTTATGGATAGATAGGCATGCCTATAGGGTTATAGTAAAGCTACTACAGTTTGACACCACTGATGTCCACAGTTTGATACCTTCGAGCATCCACAATTTGATACCTTCAGTATCCACAGTTTCATCTCTTTGGATATTCACAACATTTGTTATCCATACCTATAGAAAATGTCCAGGCCTAACATAGAAAATAAAGTAAAGAGATATAAATAAGAAATATATTTTGACAACATAAATAATTAGTAGAGGAATGGGTATTTGCATTTATATTGATCATTTGTATCATTGAGTGTTAAATATCAATGTTTGAGTTTTGAAGGTGAATTTATGGTATAAAAAAATATTGAAGCATGTTTGTATTATTTATTTGATTAATTATGCCATCCTTATTTATATTTTTGTGATATTCATCAATGTATGAGTGGTCATCCAAACTAAATGTTTTCCTACTAAGCTTTTAAGCTTAGCACAACTGTTAATCCGTATAGGTCTAACTCACAGGAGTGAGGGATAGAGAACATCTACAAGGATCAAGGCCAACAGTTAGAAGAAAAAGTACTTTTGGAATGTGCTTTTAGTAATATATGATTGTACATGTAATAGTTACAGGAAATCCTATTTTTTTTCTATGTTACCATGTAAATGAAAAATAAACAAAACAACTATTAAATGACAATGTTAAGAATCAAGGAGTTTTGTAATGTGTATATTTATATAATTGAATCGAAATGCACGTCATGAATTTATTTATTAGAGATTGGTTGTCTTATGCATGAATGGCTGCAGGTTCCATATAAGGGGTGTTACAAATAGATTAAAGAATGAAATTAATCGCATGATTGTGCTTAGGATTATTAATGGGGCTTCTTATAAAGATGTTAATGAAAATTTGATAAATGAAAATATGTGTTTAATGGATGCCCTCAAGGTATCGTTGTGTACTTTCATAAAAGGTAATAACTAATTAAATTACATGCTAGGAGCTCAAAAGAATTCTTTTAATAGACATGGTTTAGGATTTGTTATTGGAAATGATTCTAATAAAACCAAAGCTATTTTTCTTAATGGCAAGAATCTAAAAGACGAGGTTATGCCTAAAACATATTTACAAACTAATACATCCTCATCAAAATCATAAAAAAGGAAGAATAATCATGCATTTATGTATACATTTAGGAAAAAAACTAGAAAGGATGTGCATGTAGCCAAAAATAAGCATAGTTTTATTATGAATGCAAAATTATCTCATCATGCATTTATACCAAATGTTAAGCAATTTGTTCATACATGTTTTCAAGCTTCTTACATGAAAGATCATAACATTATGAGCTTTTCATATTCATAACTTAGGATGGTCTTTCATAAAATAAAAAAAATAATATGCATATTGTTAGCCTATATATAAGGCAATTTTAGCTATTCCTTTAATAAGCTCGTCGTAAGCTACAAAATAATAAAATACCTAACTACCCAAACTATATAGTAGTGGTGAGCTAGTGTCGAACCATAGAGAGTTTGAATGCAATTGCTATTTCAAATGTTTTAAGAAAAAGAAAAGAAAACACCCTAAAGATATGAAAGCAAAAATTAGCTGAAATGTAATGAACATAAAAAAAGACAAAACAACGCAAATTTACTGAAGACTAATAATAATAGTGAGGTGGTTTGGAGATATCTTCGAGATATCGGGATGGTCATTGATCTTTGAATCTAGAAAAGAGGTACTTTAATCATGGTGTTAGCCTATAGGCTCAAATAAGCTCTCCTACCGTCAGTTCCTCTAAATCAGAAAAATCTAATAAGCTCTAGAAATGCCCCTATCCCCATCTATAACTTATAACAAGCTCTCTATATTTAATAGTAAAGATGCCTTAGGTACAATGGAACAACTGTCCTAGGCCATGTACTCATAATCTTGGAAGGTGTAACCTAAAGGTATGGGACCCTAGGTTAGTTGATTAAGTATCCTTAAAAAATTAACTAACCTATTGGTATTTTCTAGAATTTCTATGGACTATTACGTATCATACGCTCATCCCTAGCTTTTGGATTAGGAAATTACTTAAAGGTTGATAAATCCTAGAAATAACTCCTAAATCATGACACTTAACTTAAGTCTCAAATCAACCTAGAAATATAAACAAAAAATTAAGCATAATTTCAACTCCATTCTCAAAATTTTCATCCCTTCATCTTTCTAATATCTCCCAGCCCTAAAGAAGACTAGCCATACATGTTTAAACTACTTAAAAAATATTGAATGACCATAAATCATACTTAATCAATTAAAACAAAATCTAGAAAACTAACAATTAATCTGAGAAGTCAAAATTCAACACTTTACCCAATGTAAACTTAAGTTACTTAAATTAATAGGAAATTAACTAATATCTAATTAACCAAGACTTAATATTCAAACATAACAAATATGAAATTTTAAGATTAATCAAGATTAATATAGGTTAGAAAAATTTAACAAACTTCATTCATATATAACTAAACATAGATTTAAACATTAAAGCATTTGGACATGTTATGTTTAAGCATTTAGAAGATGAAAACAAAATCCTTAAAGCTTCTAAGATGAAATATTAAAAACGAAAATGTTAAGCAATGCAAGAATAATGAAAACTCAATCGAAAGCTTCTTCAATTTCAGCCATCTTCTCCATGCAAAAGCTGTCCACTCTTCACTCTCCTTACTCCTTGCTCCTTTGCCAAATCAGCTCTGCAATCACATTACACTCCCAAACACTTCAAGACCAGCTCTAAGATCCCCAAATCTGTCCTAGGAAAGCACTCAAATCATATTAAGCTCATGTCGCCAAATAAAGGGATCATGTCCTTGAATGTAGCAACATATGGACAGCTTCAAGGATTAAAGAACAACATGTCTTAGATAGCCCCAAAGATGGTGAAGATGATGTTATGGACAGCTCGACATCTTCAATGCCAAAGATGATGAGCACTTGTACAACTCCAAGTTCAAAGAAAATGAGCACGTCTTCTTTAGCTCCAAAGATAAAAAAGATGATAACCTTTTGGATAGCTCCCAAGCTTAAAAAGAAGATATCTTGGACTACTCTACCAAGTCAAGGAAGATTATGACGTCTTGTGTAGCTTCAAAGCCAAAGTAGAAGATCACTTGGATAACTCCCAAAACTAAAAAAGATGGAGACGTCATGGGCCTATTTTATGCAACTCCAATCACACTAATGGACAAGCTATATGCATCACCAATAAAGAGAGAAGTCTCCTACTAGTCATGCTTCATTCCTCTTTTAAGCTGTCCACTTTGTGTTGTCCCTACCTAGCAAATTTCTGGCATGGAGAGTGTCGGCTCTTACTCCCTTTTATGCCTATTTATTTTGCTGGCTTTGCTGTCCCTTTAACTCTAATCGAGTTGCTGTATTGGCTGGATAGTGGCCTATTTTATTATTGTTTTATGCCTCTTAAAGTGCTCCAATAAGCTGTCATTTATAAACAACTTTCAACCAAATATGAGCTACATTTTTTTACAACCTTCTAGCTCCAATGGGTTGCTGATTTTTTCCTTGCTTGTTTGACCAATGGGCTACTCTTTTGGACATCCTTTGGACATGTTTTTGCTGCTACATTTTGGTCCTCTAAATGGCTGTCCATGGGATTAGATCAAACAACTCCAAGTGATATTTTTTTGCTCCCAGTTATTTCTCCAATTGATGTAATTTTTAGGCAGCTTTTAAGGACTCCTATCCACGTCATTTTAGACTTCACACATTTTCACCTACCTCTTCGTACCTTCTTAAAGCTCTAAGTTCTACATTTTTAAGGATAAATAAAGGCTTCAATGAGCTACCCTAATGATATATGTAAAGCTTCAAAATGTCATTGCTATTTTACAAGAGTAAGATTCATTCTTTTACACCATTTATCTTGTAAAAACGTTTTGAAAGAGTAAATTCATTCAAATGGGAGTAACATTTTCATTAAATAAAATATAACACAATTTAAGCATTTTTTAACACATAATAGGAATGAAATTATATGAATTTACATGTAAAGATATAGTAAAATTCATTCCTATCAAATACCCCCACACTTGAACCATTACTTATGATCAAGCAATTTAAACTCAACAAAGAAATTCTATTAATTCATTTTCAAAGAAAATCAAGTGTATCCAATCATTTAGACTTTGGAAAACTTGAGTATCAGGCTACTAAACATATCAAAATTGCTTTGCATAAATGCAAATAAACAAAGACAAATGAAGATACCATTGATCAAAAGCAAGCATAAAACTAAGATGGACTTTCCTCTTGATGCTCACTCATATTTCTCAAGTATGTGAGGGTTGATATTTCACTCAAGACTCCCTCTAAGAGATTACACTACCATAGGCTTCCAAATTCATCCACTATCCTTTACTTAGAATATATGCCATTATGGATCAAACGGGCTTATACTTAGGGTTGTAATGGGATTTGGGTAAAGGTATGGCAATAATGGTCATAAGGTTATTCACAAGCATTCATAAAGTACTAAGTAAAAAGGACAACCAAATACAAATTTTGAGATAAGCAAATGAATACAATGGACTTCAATTCCTCATCACTAACTAATGCTACTATGTTTTGTTTCTTGTTTTTTTATATTTTTTAATTTTCGTTTTTTAATAATACTAAAAACAAGAGGAGACGAGAGCAGCACTTATAAAAAAATACACAAATACATGACTAAAATTACCTCTCAAAACTTTCTGAATAAAATACAAAATGAAAGTCCCTAAACCATAGACATCAAATGCTTACTTGGTACTTCATTCAACTTGTGACAAGGTAATGTTAAAGAGTTTTTTAGTTTTAATGTCAGGTGATTACTATAGAAACAAATAGGGTTAAAGGCTCAAGGGGGTTTGCAAGGAAAAAATTACTTGGTAGGTTATTTAAGCTTAGGGGTTCCAAAAAGAAGAAGAAGGCCTTAATCATTTCCATAAAAGCATGCATCTCATAGTTTCAAATCGATTTCATGTAAGTTATGAAGATAATCTTCCTATGAGAGAATAACACACAATAAAGAAGATAAAATGACTATATAATGCAGTCATAGATGCTCAAAACCTCACATATGCTTATGTGAAAATCCATCAAAATTTCATACATGGCCTCATCACATTTATCTAAAGTAGGTGGAACTTAGGATTCAAGAACTTATTTAGATCCATAGGCTAGCATC
>JAOXYD010000525.1:0-15740 GCA_028565735.1 Pinacopodium congolense | reverse complement strand
TTAATCTTGTCTAAAGTTTGGTTATGCTTTAAAATCAAGTAAATGGGCTTTAATTTCAAGAAGGTGAGTTTTAGAAATTAATCCCAGAACTCTAACTTTTACAACAATCCAAGTTTGGTCATGTAAGGATTAATTCTTGTTGCTTAATGATTTTTCTAACAATTTAAGATGATTTCTCGTGCCTAAACTATCTTAAACACTAATCTTAAGTGACCAGCTTAAAATTGGTTCATTAATACCTTCAATAAGCAAAATACAAAAGTTTTAACATGCCTTAAAACTTTTTCAAATCATCAAAACATCAATCCATAGCAACAAAAATGATTAGCCCACATTTGAATCAAAGCATTCAAGATATGCAATTTACACAACATGCTTTGATAGATCTGAAATTAAGAGCTTAAATATGAAGTTTAGATGTTACAACAAGTCCTAGAAAGTCTTTTGGATGTTTCTTAAACTCTCAACTTTGATTCTAGACTCCATCCAAGCTCTAATTTATCAAGATCTTGTAGAAAATTCAAAGATATAAGAATAAAAATAGAAATCTTGATTAATTTGAAAAATGGAACAAAATAAGACATAATCTAAATTTAGAAACTCACTTGGATGATTTCTAGACTCAGATATGAGTCTTAAACATAAGCTTCAACATTTAGGAACTAAGAAAAAACACACAAATTTTAAGAACTAAGTGTTTGAAGCTTAGCACTAAAGAAAAAGCTAAGAATGAGAGAAGAAGAAGTCTCTCTAGATGGAAGATCTGATCTCTTTAATCTCTCCATGTTTTTTGTATGATTTTAGACGTTTACAGGACCTGGAGGGCTCCCCCTATGTGCTAACAGACACTAGCATTAATTAGGAACACGCCAAGATTTGAAATCAGGAAGATTTGGAGTTAAAATTTTTGACTCTGTGATCAACAACACCCTGCCTTCATACAGCGGTACCCTGAAATGGTGTCGTTAGTACCCAAATTCTGCACTCTTAAATGGCCCCCATTCTTCCATTAACATGACCATGCCAGGGGGCCGCTAATGGTTATAAATAAGAGGAATTCTTCATGTTTTTGCTCCAATATTCATCATTAAACTTGATCTTACAAATTAAACATAATAGTACATACATTTAACAATTAAGAACTGAATTAGGTGTCATAATTAATCAAA
The DNA here is from genome assembly GCA_028565735.1 of Pinacopodium congolense. Lineage (NCBI taxonomy): Eukaryota > Viridiplantae > Streptophyta > Magnoliopsida > Malpighiales > Erythroxylaceae > Pinacopodium > Pinacopodium congolense. The sequence goes on along the minus strand of JAOXYD010000525.1, from coordinate 14,571 downwards.
TTAACCATTAAAACTCTATCAATTTGACCCCTAGCAGTTGGCATTTCAATATAACCATAAACATCAAGTCATTGGTTAGTTGAAGAGAGATCTTAAATAATTAATTGATTACTTATAGGATGGCTTTATAGATAGTTAAGTATTAAGGAAGGGTTTTGACAAATTGAGAAATTGCACAGTAATTCCTATCTTATCTAACTAGGGAAATTCGGTTACACCTTGAGAGAGGGTGACTAAAACACTAGATTATCTTAGGTCAAATGTTATTGAATCAATAAGGTAAGAGAGATGAAAAACAGGGATAAAATTTATTTTTAGTTTTGATCTTTAATTTCTTATGTCCTTGTACTCTTGTTCATTAATTTATTATATTATTCTATTTTAGTTTACTTTTAGTTATTGTTGTTTGACTTTATGCCTTAAACAAGGTGTAGCTAAAATTATTAGGGGATTAAACCTAATCTTTATTGGTTGATATCTATTATACTATAATTATAACAGCCATATACTTATGGTATAGTATAAAACAAGTTATGAAAGTCATTAATAAGTTTTTTGTGTAGTTGTTGGGGATTAATAGCTTTAGCATCTTATTCAATTTGAGTGATTTTGGTTAAGAAGAAAGAATTACCAAGAAATCATACAAATAACAATGGTTGAAGAGGGAGAATAAAGAGGGAACCAAAGGATCTTCATGGACTTTATGAGGCCAAGTTTCAATGCCAATCAATAAGGGATAACAAGGCCTTTTGTCTAAGCCAATAATTTTGAAGTTGAGAAAGATCTATCGATCATACTTCAAACTAATATAGAGTTTTATAGTTTGACTAATGAAGATCCTAATGCGCATTTAGCAAATTTTCTAGAAATTTATGACACTTTTCAGTACAATAGTTTGTCAAAAGATGCAGTAAAGATGAGATTATTTTTATTCACTTTAAAGGACCAACCAAAAGCATGGTTAAACTCTCTCAACCTAGAAAATATCAGAATATGGAAGCAGCTTGTTTAAGAATTCTTAACCAAGTATTTCCCATTTATGAAGACTATAAAGGTCATTAAGGAGATTACCAATTTTCAAAAAAGTGATGTGAAGTCAATGTATAAGCCATTAGAGAGGTTTAAGGAGTTACAAAAAACATATCCACACTACTTGCCTATAGAGTAAATCAACATACAAAAGGGACCATAGATGCAACAGCTGGAGGTTCCTTTATGAGAAAAATAATTGATGTTACATATGAATTATTGGAGGAGATAGAAAACAATTATTATCTATAAACAATTAAGAGGGATAAGCAACAGAGTTTCAAAGAACAAAAATGTATGATACCTATCAATTTGGTAATAGCCTTACAAGTATAAATATCAACCCTTACCCAGCAATTAAGCAACTTACAAGGCACCTCTTCCACCTCAATGAAAGCCATGCAACATAGATGTGAGCTATGTGGGCAATGAAACCATGAGATAATTAATTATTTCATAACAGATTATAATGGAATAGACCAAGTAAATTACATAGGGACACCACGAATAGGAGGTAATAATCCTTATTTCAATACTTATAATTAGGAGTAGGCGAACCACCCAAATTTTTCTTATTTTAACAACGCAGGGAGCCAAATGAGAACTTAAAGGCCTATAGGATTTCATGATATAGGCTTCAATAATTATAAACAAAGATGGACAAGTTGATGGTTATGCTTGATTCTAAGTTTATAAGCCAAGATATGAGTTAGAAGAGGATGGAAGCAAAGTTTGATTAGATTGTCAGGAATCGTGCCATTTCCATCCATAATATCGAGGTTCAAGTTAGGTAAATAGCCAATTCATTAACTATAAGAAGTGTGGGGAGTCTTCCAAGCAATGCAAACTCTAGTATGATGGAGCAATAGAAGGCCATCAAACTCATAAGTGGGAAAGAATTAAAAGAACCAACTAAATAGAAGATTGAAACCCAAAAAAAGACAAAGAAAAGGAGGAGAAGACTAAAAAGAAACCTTCTATGCCCCACCACCTTGCAAGCCAAAATTTCTTTTTCTATAAAGGCTTAAGAAGAACTAAATGGATGCACAGTTTGTAAAATTTTAATAGAATTTTAACAATTACAAATCAATTTGTCTTTTGTGGAGGCATTAGATAACACGATCAAGTACACCAAATTTCTAAAGGACATCTTAATCAACAAGCAGACTTGGGAGGACAACCAAAGGGTGGTATGAATAGAGAGTTATAGCTCCTTCATTACCAACCATATTCCATCTAAATTATAAGATCTAAGGTGTTTTAATATTGCATATGATGTTGGTAACCTTGACTTTTCTAAATGCTTATGTGATTTAGGAGCAAGTATTAACTTGATTCCTTTATCTATTTTAAGGGATATATTTTCAAGAAATTAGGAATAAGTGGCATAAATCCATCTTCTATACTCATTAATTTGGCAAAAAAATAAATAAAGAAGTCATTTGGAGCATTGGAAGATGTGCCAAATGGATAAATCCATCATTCTAGTGGACTTTATAATGGTAGATTTTGAAGAAGACCCAAATAGTTCATTGAATTTTGGTAGACCATTCATGAATATCGAAAGAGCATTGGTGAATGTATATAAAAGGAAGTTATTCCTTAGGGTTAGTGATGAGAAAGTGGAGTTTAGCACGAGCAATATATTGAAGGATCCGAAGGAGAGTAAACTATACATGAAAATAGATGTGATTGAAGAGTGTGTGAAGGAGCAATAGGTGAATCGTGTTGAAGGCGTAGATGATAAAGATGATGAAGAGGTGGAGAAATAGGAGGAGTTGGGTGAGAAACCAAAGCATGAACTTGTAGTAAGAACAAATGCCCCTATTCGATTCCCTTTGGTGAAACCACTCATTCCTAGTTTGAAATATTTACTTCCACACTTGAGATATGCCTTCTTAGGTGAGGGAAAAGCACCACTCATTTTTATGTGTCAAATTAATATTAGGAAAAGAGGAGAGGGTAGTTAAGATGAGAAAAAGCTAGATTAGAGCAAGGTTAAAGTTGATTTCGAGTAAAGTCAAGTCTCAGTGGAGAAGACCATTTGAAGTTGCTCAAGTTTACAAGCATAAGGTTATCAATTGGTAAACTTCAAAGGAAAGATGTAGAAGGTTAATAGGCATCACAGAAAGCTAAATCTTAGTGAATTCCACTCAAAAGAAACAGAAGTAATCTCTTTCCCTTCCCTTCTTTGATAATGTTAAGATTGAGGAATGGTTAAGCTAATAACCTTAAATTTAGCATGTTATGTTTTCATATAGGTTTCTATAATTTCATATATATGTTGCTAAATTTTATCTTTAAGCTATCTTTGATTTTTTCCTTTTAAGATTTTTTCATATTAATTAGTCAGATACAGGCTTGATGTTATATCTTCTTGATTATTAGTTTGTTGATATGCTTATGGACTTCACTTTGCTACAAAATTAAGGATAATTTGGTTTAAGTATGTATATATAGGGGTGGTGGGAATGAACTTGAGCATTATCTGTCATTTATTCACACACTTGATTTGTTGCGAGTCTAGTGAGAATGACTTGAATGTCTTGTCTTAGAATGATTGAAATTAGGAGTTGATTATTAATTATGGTACTTTAATTTCATCTTTGCTTTTTATTGAGTGAGCATTGAACCATTCTTCAGTGATTTCTAGCATAAATTTTTTCCCTTTTCTTTTTCAATTTGATTGATTTGCATGTGTTATTGAGGACTAATGTATATAATATTATATTTGAAGTACCTTTCATATAATTGATATATGAAGTTAGAATGGGATGCTTGCATTGATATTTTAAAAGAAACACACATATGATTAAGCAAGGTTTTTTTTTTTCACTCCACTGACTTCATTTAAAAAGATTACCTTAAAGAGTGATGGTGATGTGAGGTGACTTTGTTGAATAACCAAGAGTGTGCTTGATAAGACATGTACCTTTGCATTAAAAGGCTAAGTGACCTCCCAACCAAGCTAAAAGAGTATCCTAGCTAAGTAACTGGAGGTTTGTCCCATAAGACTTGCAGCTTCGCATCAAAAGGCTTGGTGACCTTTAAATAAAAATGCTGCAATTATAAGTTGTGTTATGTTTTGTTTATCACAAACTTCCTTGACTAATTTTGTATGATGATTCATATGAAACTACTTAGGTATTTGATATTATGCATAAGATTTTCCTTTTTACTAATAGTGTGATTGTGTGTGATAACAAAGTTTTTATCATGAATGAATTGTAACATATTAGCTAAATTAAAAGGATTGATATTTGTTTTCACTCAATTAACTTTCGACTCTTGATTACGTTTATTTTGAGTGGATGTTTAAGTCATTACAGCAATAGTTCAAGTGTGGGGGTATTTCATAGCATCCTATGTATACATCTTTTATACATGCTTTCATAATCATTATCTTAGTTTTGAAAGGAAATTCCATAGGATTTAGGTGTATATTTAGTTGATTCTTGAATAACATGCTACTTATGTTGCTTTGGATGATTATTCATGTTTTTTAGGATTTTTTTGAGCATTTTAATGTAAGTTTGGAGTTATAATGGATGTGAAATTGATTGGAGAAGTTAGAGTGATAGGGATGACTTTTATAATATCTCTATATATGTTACAATGCCATTTCATACCTATTTTGTTATTTAAATGCTTAATTTGTGTTCCTTTTGCGTTTACATGCAGATTTGGCCTTAAAGCACATATACAAGTTGAAAGGGCCATGTTTTGAGGAAAATTTGACACTAGAATTGGTGTGGAATCATTTGGAGGACCTATAACATCATTATATGAGGTTCCACACCAAATTTCAAGGCCATATGACTAGCCATGAAACGTTTAGAAAGAAAAGATCACGATAAGCTCCCTTAAATTCCAGATTTCGTGCAGGTGATTTATGGATGCATTAGGAGAACTTTTAGAGCTCATATTAATCTGAAATTTTATGGAGAGCACGATCATCATGTTAGGAACCTGCATACAAAATTTTACATCAATTGGAGATGCGTAGAGGGAGTTATTATAGAAAAGGTGATAAGACGTCTAAGCTATCAAATAAAACAACAACACATTAAAGTTAAACGACATCAACACATCTCACTCTCTTTTAAACTTAAAAAACAATGTTTTATTGGCTACCTGATGCAAGGAACGTGCATGGGTTTTAATTAACAAAAAATTTAGAGAATAAGGGGGAAAAGAGAGTGGTTGGCGGCTGGAGACACATAGAAACAAAAAAGAGAAAGACGATGAGCTAAGCTTGGTGAGGAGGTGGGGAGCTCATCCAAGTGCGGGTTGTTTTGTCTTCTTCTCCACATATGGGACCAAGACTTGTATGAAGAATGGAGAGACATCTCTCTTGGTGTAATTCTTGGTAAAAAATTGCAGCTTGGAGACCATTCCTTCATTGGTAGAGCTGAATGCATGGTGAAGTGGAGAGCTCTCATCTAAGTCAACAGTAATGGCTATACTACATTCTCCAATTCCTTCTTCCTTTGGTTTTTTCAATTCGTCGTTTTATCTTTGAATTTTATCATAGATTAATATGTTGTTTTGATTTTGATTGTTTGACATTTAGATGACTAAATGTTTGGTAGTTTAGATAAGGTTTTGTTTAACCTTTTTATTATTCCATCATCCAATCATTGGGTATGGTTTTATTTTCAAATATTGAAGGATAATATTCTGATTTACCTTGATGAAATATTAAGTTATTTAAAGTTTTATTCCATATAGTTTCAATTATCCTTGGAGTATTTGGTTCATCTATGTTAGTAGTTATTTTCTATACATGTTATTAAGTTTTAATTCATTTAAATTTTAGTTTTTGTGTAATTTTTAAATCTGAAATTTTTATTTAAAATTTTTATTTAGGTCTTAGATAATTAAGTTCTAGATAATTTCTTATTAACTAAAGTAACTTAAGGGGCTGTTTGAATTGGTTTTGGATTTTGGATTTTCTAAACATAAAAATTAATAAAGAACATTGCAGAAATTGAAAAAAAAACACAATAATACATCACAGAAATTGAGACAGACAGCATAAAAATTTATACAAATACACAAAATCTAATAAAAAAATACAACAGCCACAACCAATAACCATAACTAAAAGCTCAATCAAACGACCCCTAAGTTTTCATTAGATAAAGAGTTGAATTTGATTTCTTAGATTAGTTATTAATTTTCTAGCTTTTGTTTTAATTACTTAAGCATGATTTATGTTTATTCAATCTTTATTTTAGATAGCTTAATCATATGCGGCTAGTTCTTTTAGGGGTTTGGAGATATTAGAAAGATGAAAGGATGAAAATTGTGAGAATGATGTTAAATTTATGCTTAATTAGATGCTTGTTTGTCTATGTTGGTTTGGAACTTAGGTTAAATGTCATGAATTGGGAGTTATCTCTAGGCTTGATCACTATTTAGATAATTTCTTAATCCAAAAGCTAGGGTTGAGCGTGTGATACATAATAGTCTATAGTAATTCCCGAAAGTAGCAATAGGCTAGTTGAATTTGTCAAGATACATAATCAACTAACCTAGGGTTCCATACCTTTAGGTTACACCTTCTAAGCTTGGGAGTAGGTGGCCTAAGTTAGTCATTCCTTAATACCTAAAGCGTCTTCACTATTAAATCTAAAGAGCTTGTTCTAGGATATAAATGGGGATGTGGGCATTTCTAGAGCTTATTAGAATTGTCTAATTTAGAGGAACTAAGGGCTTGAGAGCTTATTCAAGCCTATAGGCTAACCCCATGACTAGATTACCTCTTATTTAGATTCTAGGATCAGTGATCATCTCGAAATCCTAAAGATATCTCCAACCCACTTCTTTACTATTATTATTCATCTTTTCTAATTTTGCTTTGTGTGTTTGTCTATTTGTTCTTTTGTGTCTTAGTTTATCTTGCTTTCATCTATTCAGGGTGTTTTATTTTCTCTTTATTGCTACATTTGAAATAACATTTGCATCTCGACTCTCTATGGTTTGACCCTATCTCACTATTACAACATAGTTTGAGTAGTTAGGAATTTATTATTTGATAGCTTGCGATGTGCTCATCAAATTGATTAGGGAAATGTTGTAATTTTTCAAGAATGTTAGGTTGTAAGGTTAAAAATCCATTTGGAAATTAAATACCTAAGAATTCAATATTTTGTTGAGCTAATTTAATTTTCTTTTTACTTAAAATTAATCCTTTTTCTTGACAATGAGTAAGAACTATTTTTACTTTGAGTAAATGATCATTTTTATCTTTTTTTGAAAACATAATAATATCATCTAATATAAGCTAAAGAAAATTCATCTAATTTAGTTAAATTATTATCCATAAAACGTTGATAAATATTAGGTGATTGTTTTAATCCAAAAGGTAAAATGTTCCACTGATAGTGTTTTTGTGGAGGACATGAAAAAGAAATTAATGGTTTTGTATTTTCATATAATCATAGTTGCCAATATCCTAATTTTGCATCTAAAGTTGTAAACTAGGCGTGACCTTTTTATTTTGTAAGAATATAGTCTTTTTGAGGTAGATTATTTGCATCGTCAATAGTTGCTTTATTTATTTCTTTATAATTAATAACCATTCTTCGTTTACTTTTGTTCACTATGGTTATTTACATAAAAAGCAGGTGATGAATGTTTACTGGTACTAGGAGAAATGAGATGTTTTTCTAATAGTTCATGACATTCTTCAGTAAATTCTTTGACATCTTGAGGTGTATAAGGGATATTGTTTTTAACATTGATTTCTTGTGTAGGATTTTTGAGTTTAATTTTGATTAATTCATGATTTTAATTTTTGATAGGATCTAACGGATTATCACTACAGACCTGATCAATTAGTTGTTCGACCTCAAGTTGTCAAGAAGTAAGATTTTTAACATGGAAATTTAAATGAATATGTAATTCTTATAATTTATGGGAAATTAGTTTTAATTTTTAATAATAAGTGTTATGATAAATTGGCATTTCTAAGATTATAAATTTTTGTTTTAATTTTGGTATCTCTGGTGTTTTCGATGTGATATAAGTTATATATTGACTAAAAGGATAATATAATTTTAGAAAATTGTTTCCTAAAATAAGATGTATTCTTGAAGTTTGTTGATAAATAGAAGGAATAATAAAAGTATAGTTCTTAATAATAATACTGTTATATAAACTAGCATACCAAATTTGTTGTATATATCCATTTGTAATTTTAATTTGTAAAGGCTTTTGTAATTTTTTTTCCAAGTGTTTAATATATATCTTTCAACTAGACAAATAGTAGCTCCAGTATCTATATATGTGCTTAATTTTTTATTCTGAATTGTCACTTGAATAAACGTTGTGTTGGGATTATGAGGAACTTGAGTTGGTTTCATTAGTTTTATAATCATGTTCAGAATATGTTTCATAAATATATAAAGAATTACTAGTAGAATTAATATCATAGTCAGATTCAATAAGTTCTAAGTTTGATTATAATGCTGATGGTAAGATATATAATTTTTCTTGATATTTTGGTTTATTTTGTGTTCTATTAGGGCATTCATTTGTGTAATGTCCTTTTTCGTGACATAACCAGCATTTGCAATTTTTCTTTTTTCTGAGGACAATATTTTATATTTGGTTGATATTTTTTAGGTTTATATTTTCGATACGATTTGTGTCTAAAAAATCATTTATAAGGTTTAAAATTTTTCTTTGAGAAATGTTGAGGATATTTTTTCCAATAAGGTTTAGATTTAAAATTTTTATTATATTTTGGATAACGTTTAAATCGTGAATATTTAGAAACTTTTTGTTTATCTTTTAAGGGGTTGCAACCATATTGTTGAGGTACTTCGGCATTTTTAGCATAACAAAGTTGTAATTATTTATGTTTTAATGTTTTCATAAGGTTGATGCTAAACATTGTTCAGTTAATATTTCCTGTACTATAGTGATTGCACCACCTAACATATTATCTATAAGTCCGTTGCTATATTTTGTGTCAATGGTTTTCGAAACAATTTCATTTAAGGGATAGGGTAATTTTTGCATAAAAACAGTTATATAAAATGGATGCTCAGAGAGAGGTAAAAGATAATAATATTTTTAAAATTCACAGATAAAGTTGTCCAAATAACATAAGTTACAAATATTCATATTGTTTAGATGCCAAATAGCTTGTTTATGTTCGTCTGACAGTATTTGGAAAGCATAAGCTAGATAATCTCGACCTAAAAATTCATGATGTATTTCTTTTTACTAAATATCCAAATGCAAGATTTAAAGTAGTAAAATTTTGGTATGTAGGTAAATTTTTAATTCGTTCACTTTGATCAAGAAACCATGTAAATACAACTCCTTTAGTTTTATAAACAATAAAATTATAGAATGTATCTAAATCCATATGCTCAAAAGGTTTTTCTAATTAAATAAGTAAAGAAATTCGATTAGCCCATTTGATAATTAGACTTTCTGGGTTAGTTACACAATCTAAATGAAGAATTCCATCTGATCTTAATGGAGTTATTTTTAGAGTATATACAGAAAGATATTTTTGTATTTTAGAATCTTTGCGATAGTAACCATAACAATTTAAGTTTTTACAATCATCTGAAAAGGTTAGTTGATAATCCTAATCATATTGATATTGTTGAGTTCTTATTCTTTTATTATGATAACTTCGTTCAGGTTCGTCTGGACTAAGTTATGGTGATGTATCTTATTTGATTTGTTTGTCTTTTGGTTATGGAGGAGTAGTAGGAATTTTTTCAGTATAAACTTGATCTTGATCAGAATCATAACTATATATAATTTCGTCTTGATTGATTACAAGATTAAGAAGCTATGGAGTATTTTCTTTTTGTAGTTAAATATCCTAAAAAAGTTTGGTTATTTCAATTAATTGATTTTTTATTTCATTTTCTAATTTTTCCACGGTTTATCAATTGTAATTTTTGATTTCCCTTTGTTAGATTCTAAAGAAAGATTTAATTGAATTAGCTGATATTCCATTATATTTAATTGCACAGTTTTATCAACAATAAGGTCATCGATATAGGATTAAATTAATTTTAATTTTTTGAATTCTTTTTCATGTGTATGATGAATTAGAGTAAATAAAATTTCAATATTTTGGTCTAGAGTAGTAATTTTTGATATTAAGATATCTAGTTGTTCAGCAAATTGAAATTGTTTTTCATAGTGTTGTAATTGTAAAGCAAATTGATCTATTTTATATACTAGTTGATCTAATTTTTCTGTAATATTCATCTAATTGCTAGCTCTAACACCAGACTGTAATAACATCCTTATGAAAATCCTCTTGTTCTCAAAAGACTCTCTTCTTGTTAAGCCTAAGTGTGGCGTTGTTTGGATTCATAGAGTCATTAGACATTGGAACAGGTATGTGTTTTCAGTAATCACTATTTCTTTACAATGCCTTGCTTATCTACTACAAATTATTATAACTCTAGTTACACTAATTATTCTAAATGTGTCGTATGCTTATCTATCTCTAAAAAAATTATGCATGATTTATATTACTTCTCCCTATCTTTTGATCTAATTGAAACTATTTATGTTGATTATGTTAAAGAACTTATTTTAGACAATGCATCCGATCCTCTTTATCTATACAAATTTATATTCAAGCATTACCTCTTACTACTGAAGATAAACAACTCATTATTCAATCATTTGATACTTTAACAGAACATTTTCGACTCCATATTCATAGCTCTACATAGCTATGGGTATCTATTCAGTCTACAACAACTTATTTAGACGCATATATCATCTCGAAGATCTAGTCTAAGAGTATAAAAATGATGAAATATTTTTTACACACATGTTAGTCGCAAGATATCCTCTAAATGAATAATTTCGCCATACAACCTAAACCAAAGTAGATCGAGCATGAACTTTAGTACAATGTTACACAACCGACTTATAAGAAGCCAGATTTCAATTGCAGCTCCATCTTTAACAAGAATACACTAATATCAGATCTGAATATGTATTACAATATTATGCAACTTAGATATTTCGATATTCTCCTCCTGATAATTAATGACAAATTATTTTTTCCCTGAATGTACTAAATATGATATTTATTATAATAATATTTCTCAACGTATCGAATTTTTATATCAATGTTTTCAAATTATTATTACTCAACTAAGACAAACAGAATGTAACCCACATAATTCTATTTTTCAAATTTTTATAGAACAATTAAAAAATATTGAAGCCATGCTGAATCAAATTAGTAATGAAATAAAAACTCTTATTCATGACTCTACTACTCATTATTTTACACATCTGTAGATTTTTGCTAGTAAACTTTTAAAACAAAAACTTAAGCATTTATGAAACAATAAAAAATATTGGTTAAGAAAATGTTTTCGATTCCAAGTTATTTTACAAGCCCATCAATTAAATGAACTTTACTTATTACCTCAACAAATTCAATTTATAAATCAATAACTTTTTATCCTTCGTTATGAAATCTCTATGATGAACTCACAAATTAAAACTCGTACTTCTTTATTACATAATTTATTAGCATGACTCAAAGAGATCAAGACAATATTAATAATGAAATATATTGCTTAGAAACATTAGATTACTCAACTCAATCTTCTCGACATTTATTAATTGAATCATTAACAAACAATATAAAAAATTTTATTCCCTTGAACAAACTCTTGAAAAACCAAACACCTTCTAAATTGAAATTTTATTATTTCAATATATGATTAAAGTTTTAAAAGCTATGGTATTCAACGAACCTTATCCAAAATCTTTTATACATTTACTTGATTAATGGAACCATCTTCTTCTACTTGTAATTTTAATTCAATTACCTGTTTTCATTGTAAATCCTTTTTAAATCAATTCAAAATACTCAACCAATTTTGACATAATTTAATTTAGAAAATATCAGTTTATAAACGAAAAAAAAGAAGACTATGAGTTATCTCATAACTGCCAACAACTAGGTGATTATTTTCAAATAAGAATTACTAAATGTGAATTTATGATTCAATCATATTTAAACGATAGCTAGGAGTTACAAAACACGTTTACCTATCATTACAATTTAGATCATCCTACTCCTAATCAATCATCATGAATTCTTCTGAAGATATTTTATGATTAGATAACTTACAAGTAAGTGAAAATACCAGAATTTTTCATTTAGATGCTTTAATTTCAAATGAGCAATTAGAAAATATTGTTAAAGCTCAACTAGATTTAAAAGAAGGTCAAGATATAAAGATACCTTCAAAACATAAAAATCTTTTTAACAGACGAAATCTAATTTATTATGGAAAAATTTTATGTGAAACACCCATCCAAATCGAATAATGTCAAGGAAGTTTTCATATCAATTTAAATGAAAATAAAATTACTAAAAATTTACAAAAAATTGATAAAGAACATAGACATAATCCATTACATTCACCTCTCTACTATACAAATTTTAATTCAATCTACTTATCAAGACGGAATAGATTCTCTTATTAGATTAGCAGTTTTAGATGAAAGAATGACTAATTATAATAATCAAATTATTGCTATTGTGGATAGTAACTTAGCATATAAGAAAATTACATTTAAGACATGACTTAAACTCAATCTCCCTTTACAATCTCATGAACTAAATAAAGCTATTACTATTGCCTATAAATTTTATAAAGCAGATCTTATGAAACCATGACAACATCCTTTTTCAATTACTAATAGCATTAGTTATGCCTTAACCAATTCACATCATAGTATTGAATTTAAACATACATATCGAATTTATTTAGATCAATTATTTAGTGACATAGTTAAAATAGGGATCAACAGAACACCTTAAATTACAGAAGTACCTTCAATTCAACATCCTTTTTCACAAAATCATTTGTTAAGCTCCCCTGGACAATATTTTTCTGACAAAAAACTAAGCCAAGACAGAAAATTATTACAACGATCTCATTCTTTAAAAATTGAATGACCTATTTGTATACACCCAACAATTCTGTTAGCAACTACAAAAACTGAATTAAGAAAATTAAAACAACAAGTTAACAACTTAGAACAATTAACATTACAAATTCATCAACAACTAGGACAAATGATAAACAGTTTAGAATTTATATAAACTTTTATTTATATCTGTATTCTTTGTCAACAATATAAACAAGGGATTTTAGGACATGAATATCATTTAAAAATTTTAGAACATCAAAAACAAAATTATGACACAATTAAAAATAGGTTTTATCTTTAGACGAAAATTAAAACACTATGTACTAAAACAAGATTATAACTTAATACTTAAATGATATCACGAAATTGATTTAAATCAATGAATTGTATAGACAACATTCCAATCATTACAACATAAATAATTCCAAAATGACTATAGATAATTTCATCTTGATTGGTTATATGATTAAGAAGTTATGGAGTATTTTCTTTTTCTAGTTGAATATCCTGAAAAGTTTGGTTATTTTAGTTAATTTTTTTTTATTTCATTTTCTAATATTTCCATGGTTTATCAATTGTAATTTTTGATTTCCTTTTGTTAGATTCTAAAGAAAGATTTAATTGAATTAGTTGATCTTCCATTATATTTAATTGCTTAGTTTTATCAGTAATAAGGTCATCGATATAGGATTGAATCAATTTTAATTTTTTGAATTCTTTTTCATGTGTATGATGAATTAGAGTAAATAAAATTTCAATATTTTGGTATAGAGCAGTAATTTTTTATATTAAGATATTAGTTTTTCAGCAAATTGATTTTTTTTCACAGTGTTGTAATTGTAATGCAAATTGATCCATTTTATATACTAGTTGATCTAATTTTTTTGTAATATTCATCTAATTGCTAGCCAGATTTCTAGCCATTGCCTACTTTTGCCTGTTTCCTCCTCTTCTGCTGCCTAGTCCCAACTTATCTGCAATATAGAGTAACATAGAAAAAAAAATAGTTAACAAAACATAAAATAGAAAACACAACATAATATCAGTGCAATTAAATTTTAATTATCTTAAAAATAAAAAATACTAAACTAATCATATGAAAAAATAATACTTAAAACAGAATTATAATTTACTAAGGGAAAAGAAAAATTAGAAACCATGTTAAGTTTAAAAATTGGGTAATGATAAGCACGATTTAGGATACAGTAATGGAGCATCCATTAGAAAAACTGTTGTCATAAAGGAAAAAAATTTAGAAGATGAAAGTCCTAAGATAATTCAAAATGCATCTTTAAGTAAGCATCAATCTAGGCATCATGCATTCATTTATACCTAAAAAATTAGAAGTTATGTGCATTGTCAAAGAATTTTTACTTAATCAAGACAAAGTTTTCAATAAAGGCCCTATCATGCTTATAGGCCTAGAAATGCATATAGAAAAATTAGGCCCTATCCGGGTGGCAACACCACCCATCTTTTTCTTGGAATACTAACAATGCAGGTTACTAAGAGAGCTTCAAAGAACCTCCCAACTTTCAACAAGATCAGTTTGATACTTGGGAGAGTAGGGTGGAGAGCATGTTA